>JACCGJ010002163.1:0-62311 GCA_013407085.1 Atriophallophorus winterbourni
CGTTACCACTTACTTAAATAGCAATGTTGTCCGGATAATGAAAATGAAATGGCTAACATAACAACAGACCTAAAAATTATCATACCAATCTTATAAGTTTCCTTACAATTTATTTCTGCACGCAAATCTATTGCTTAACTGGTAGCCAGATAGACAATATGAAATCGTGAAGGTTTTCATATATCCGCGGTATATCACCGGAAATATCCAAGGCAATGGAGCTGATTGTGACTGTGCGCATACGAAAACGTATAGAACGCTGATATATTTTGACTGCAGCACCAAATGGTTTTCGAAAAACTCCATCCTGCCTATCTAATCTTTGCAATACATGGGAGAATTGAAACAAGGCTAAACAGGAGAAGGGATTGAATTTCAGATAATCACGTTCAATTTCGCTTCGGCAGCACCCTTTCCAGACGTTATGAGTGGAATTTCGCTAGATTCAGTGCTTGGACCTCTTCTCTTTTTGTGTATGTGAATGATGCAATGAAGGTTAGCGGGTATAATTTAAAACCACTTGTCGGTTATCTTACAATACGAAGCATCTTATCTTAATAGACAACTTATTGCATTACAGCGGGGTATATTCACCTTGAACCGTTGGTACTGGACAAATGAGTTACACTTTAAACAAGTTGCGATTGTATGCCACTGTTGTATAAGGTTCTTACGACCAACCTGTTCAATCACATGAGCCCACACTCAAGTAGACCGTGTTTGAACCCTTGACCATAAGCAGAAAAGCAAAAACTGGTCGTGGGGTGTGTGTGATGCAGTTGCACATTAATTCTACCAAATGTGCAAGGCTGCGGCCGGAAAAATTCTTGTACCACACGTAACAGCTTGGTAGGAAAGATCGAATCTTGACTACCGCAGAAAAACAGTTAGGTGTTTGGGTGTCATGTAACCTCACGCCGGGAAAACATTACCACACTTGTTATATTAATGCATACCGTCTAACAAGAAGGCTAATCAGGAATGACACAAACAAAACCTCATCTCTGATAGTAAATATATGTGTGTTATGGAATATTCAATCCAAACCTAGGCACTATGTTTGCCGAATGATATTTAATTCATTTACAGGATTTATCATCAGACAACCAAGTTGGCCTCATTTTACAAGAATCCGCTTTACCCAGAGCGAACCTACAAGTTAAAACTTTAAGATTTCTCGCAACGACGCATACGGAGTTTGCTTATGTTGGCATTTATCGTTTTTCACACCGAAAATCATATGAAATATTTAATAAAGCCCGAAGATCTTACTCAAACACTCAAGCATTCAAAGGCTTTAAGTATCTCACATTCTTGATTTTAATATTTTCGGTTAGAATGTGTTTAACTCGGAACACCTAGCCCGGAGAAATGTGGTTTTCCAATCAAAGCTCGTGACAAATCATGCGCTCTGCGACTGCCTTTATTAACTCTCTAAAGGATATATGCTGTCACTGCATGTACTTCGTCATTCAGTGGTTTTTTGTTAAACTGATCGATTTTCCCGCCATAAAGCCTTTGATTTCGAAGTTTCTGAGTTGGCTTCGATTGATGGATTTTGACCATTAATGGTCAAGGGCAAAACGACCTCAAGCTTAACAAATTTATCACTTTGAATACCAGCCGATATCGAAAGGACGAAATACATATCATGTAAGGACCTCGATGGAGTCTTCTTTTCAAAACTGTCATTCATGTTTGCGTGTTAGCATGTTTTCAAATCACATGTAGGACGTCAGAATAAGTGCTTTCATGACAATGTCTTTGGTTTAAATGAAACATTAAAAAAAGTTTCCATTCCGCGAGTAAATTGTTCATCTGAAACATGATCTGTAGTTAACCCATGTTGTGGAAGTGACTCACGAATGGCCTTCATAATACACCCTTCTTTCTCAGCACGACGAGGAGCTTCTGCCTCAAAGTTGCGTTCTCTAGCTTTCAATTCTAATGTTGTCAATTATCTAAGAGCCAAGTGTAGTTTCGATTGATTCGCTGCTGCACGTTGAAGGCCCAATGCTCATTCAATTGAGCTAACATGTTAACAAGAGTCTCTCTAAGTTATTTACTATCCAAATATTGATTTTTGAGCAACCAGACAAGCATATACAAACTCAGCACCGCGAGCAATCATGTAGATTAAAGATGAATGAATAAAACAGCCCGATTCTAGAGCAATAGTCTCTGCCGCAGTGTTCGTAGCGATAATTAATACTCAGCCAATAGGCGGCATTTGCCAACTTTCGGTGTAAGATACATGCAGGAGCCTAAAGCAATAGCTGCTTTTCCCCAGCTTGAAAATAACGCTTAACATATTGCCTCTAAATTGATTGGTCCAAAGCATATTCTCTCAAAATCGTTTAGTCGATACCCAGAGCTTTCACATTTATTTTGCAAATGTCTGCTTGCGCAAGTGCTGCTTTTCCAAAGGTCCACTTCCTGATTACAACATTTCAGTAGATTTTTTGAATACGACTGTTATTCATTTCGTATGAAGAAACCAGTTAGCTTGAACGGCGCTCTCATAGTAGAGTGAACATGTTCCGTAGACTATCTGTAGCAAAAACTTAAGAGTTACTGCGAACAATAATCTTTCGCAGCAAAAATAGTAAAGCGCAATCACTGAGGCGCTCTATTGATGATAACTTTGGCATCAGAGGCTTAAATTCTGTCTCTGTTCTATAAATTATTTTTAGATCCTAAAGTTAGCAATGGCTTAGATTCAATACCTCGGCATAAAGCGCTTCTATTTTGAAATTATTGTCGCTTCGATTATTCCAATATTCAATATTTACCAGGTTCTTTATCTTATGGATTATAAAAGCCTTGTGAAAGCGTATATTCGGTAGAGATTCCGTTAGAATTCAGGTGAACATTCCATTAGACAGGCGTTTGACTTTAAAATACAGAAATGCTACTATCAGAAACCACAACTATTATAGTGTCGATGACCTGCATAAGTTTTCAGGCATAATGCCCACAAAAATGTCTTCACACTTATTAAGTATACTTAGACATTTTTCAAAACACTGAATGCCTTTCTGTTTATAAAACTTTGAAATGTGATGTGTTCGATAGTGAAACTCACAAATTCCGCGTGAATTATTCTTAATTTCAGAGAATATTTTATGCTAGAATAAAAGCAGAAATCTAGGTTAGACCAACAAAAGAATGAACCTGTATGTCCTTCTTCAGGGATAGTATTTTTTTAACCAGATGTGCAAACAGCTGGAAAATTGACTCAGCTGAATCCATTTAGTATATGTTTTCATTCGGGAAAATTCCAAGCGTGAAGAAAAATTCCAAAATCTTTAGATTTGTTTTGCAACCTAGAAAATAGCCAAGAGAAACAATTGGTGTTCAAATGAATCAACTGAAATAGACGAAGAAACACGTTGACTAATTTATACTAGGTGCCCAAGAATCTATTCGGGATAGTTATCGAATACCGTAAGTCAAAATAATACACGCAGCCACCCGGCCACATTACAAATTTCCCATTCCAGTATTAGCTGTCGCCGATATTTTTATTCTGCACGTGTCTGTTGCCTTTGTAATACCTTCCCGAAACTATTCTCAACACTTTCAGTGTCGAAACTATCATTAAAAATTTGTTTCATAACGATTGGGCGACACCAGCGTACTAACTTACGATAAGTTATCAACTGACTATACATGACATTACATGACTTTTTTATTTCTTTTCATATACGAATGTTCACTATGCTATGGTAATTGTGAAGCTAAGTGCTTTTGGGCCATGTATTCTCGAAACTGGTTTGTTCGCTATATGGTGTGAACCTGAACAATTCATTGTTTGGTGTTCATTGTTTATTTCATTTCAATTTTATTGGTCAAAAAGCATATGGCTTTACAAAAACTCTGATTCATTTATTGAACGCGTGTTCGCTTTAAAAGCGAATCTTAAGAGACTTGAAGAAACGATAGTGTCTTCAAAATCATATACGTCTTAGATAGCGCAAAATTCATTTCAGAACACGGTTCCTAACCATGTGAACCGTATGTCTCACAGGGAATCTGCACTACCCCTAAAACACTCCTTGATCAATCAAACCCCATCTGGACAACTCGCTACGACCATTAATTCTGCGGAGCATACCAGTAGTCAATCACACGGAAGTGTTAAATTATCGAAGGATGTGCTTAAGCTAGGACAGACAGTGAGAACACGAAAATTTCCCAGGAGACAAATATCGAAGAACTAACGGTAATTTTTAGTAATCTCACTGAATTTACAGCGGTGTCGCTAAAGTAACGCGAATCAACGAAGTGATCCTTGCCTCTCCTGCTTAGCTGACCCGATTATTTCAACCCCCAAACTCACCTAGGTTACTGCGTGTCGTACTAACGTCTGTTAAATATTTAGAGATTATCTTACTCACCCCATCCCCCTTAGTTTTAAAAAAATCTGATGTACGAATATTTCCCGAGCAATTCCGTAAACGATACTGAACTGATCATCTCACACATTTTGATTTACCGAAGATTTCGAGCAACAAAAGGGGTGGTGTACTCCTTTACCTCCATGAAAGCATCAATTGTACTATGTTTTTCTCCCCTGACCTACATATCCCAGATATATTGTTCTGCATCATCGACTTACGTCATAACCGTCGATGCCTCTTAGTGTTGATTTATTGCCTTCTTCTTCGTCATCTCCCAATGACACTGTTATTTCTAATGCACTGAAGCTTGATTACTCACATTCGCTCCTACTCGGTTATTTTAATGTATCGACACTTGCTAAAAAGATTACTAATGCCTACTCTTTCAAAAGCTTTCTTCAAGAAGCAATGATTGTACACCATCTTTCAGCCATGTACAACAACCAACGCGATTTCGATCAGAAAAAATACGATCTACCCTAGACCTCACACGCAAAAACTAAGAACTCATGATTCATGATCAAATTTGTTTCTCATACAGCTCCGCTAGGATTGAGTGATCATATTGTCGTGAAATTAGATTATATCTATCACTACGACCCAGTTAAAAATAGTCAACTAACATATACAACTCTGAACTAGGGCTCAAGCTCTTATTACTGCTAATTGATGGGATTTCTTTGTACTCACATCAGCTTAGAAAAGATGGGAATCTTTTTAAAAACAACTCCGTATCATCATTGATTTTTCATCAACCTATAAAATAATAAGCAACTAGCAGCGTCGAAAAGAGCCTCTCATGAGCAGCACTTGGAAATGCATGTGTAAACGTAACAAAGCCTGGTACAATTTCTTGGACGATCGGTCAAGACTAAATGCGTGCAACTACACCTTATTACGGAATGTGTTTATGTCTTATTCGAAATGCTAGAAAACATTACCAAATCAGTCTATTTGGAAATCCCAATGCACCGTACAAGAATGTCAACAGTGTCCGGAGTGTTAACGTGGAAATACCACCACTAGCTTCGCCTACTGGCATTGTGACTCAATCTAAACATTTTGCGAACGTGATGAACTCGATCTACAGCTTGAGATATGTCGAAATAATAGACATGGAAGCAACTCACTTCGTCAAATGCTTGCGCTCATTCGTTTAGAGCCGTGAGCAAGTTAGTCAAGCATGAATATGTTTTTATAAATCCATTTTGTGTCTGAGAAAGAATTTCATGGCTCTCGAGGTGCGTTCCAATACTTCAGAAACCACTGAAGGGAGGAAATTGGCTGGATCTGAACGACTGCCACATTTACAGATTGATGTAATGACTCCGATTTTCCAGGCGGCTGATACGATTCCCGTATACAGTGAATGTTTAAATAAATCACATAGAGTGGCATAAAACGTTAGCCCATATGATTTCATTACATCTTTCCCCGGAAATTTGTTTACGTTCAGACCGTGTAAATGCATTCGCACAACCGTAGGATATAGGTTCAACCTTTATTGAACCTGGCAAAGTTGTCTGTAGTGGCATATCCTTTGGACAAGAGATGCTGCGAAATTCGAAACAAAAGGTTTTAGCTTTTTTGGTTAATATTGGCTGAAGTTTCGCTTACTTTCTAGAAGGCAGTATCATGTGTTTTGATCGAGTCTTTGAGAAGATTGACTTTTAAGGCGATCCTCAAGCAGCGGATGGGAAATATCATTTAAATTTGTATTTATAAGCAGTTAGCAAGAAAAAAATGTTTCAAGATTTTTCAAGATTATGCTCAATAGAAATAGAGCTTACGCACGAAACGATCCTGATGTAAAGTTAGAGCAACACAAAGTCTTTTGAAAGAAGTGTGGGGAAAATGATATGATATGATATCAAAGCACAAGCCTGATCCAGGCAAAGTGCCACACAGTCAGAGACTGCACCTGGGCTGAGATACTGTCAGGTTGGCCAGGCCTATACAGATGTGACAAAAGAAAATAGCAGGTGAGCAGTACAAAATGTGGTAATACACTGGATAATACGAAGTGGGAAATTAGCTTAGACTCAACGTCGAGAGAACTAAATCGGAAAGCATAAAAAAAGCCGCAAATTTTAGTATATAGAGTATTTAGATGATGGGTTCAAGAAGGTTGTCTAGATACTTGGCCTGTTTCGCTCTAGTCGTGACTTTAGATTTAATTCTCGATAAAGTAAGATTTGTTAGAATTGCTTCGCGACGTTCGCCACGCATATTAGTGAACACAAGTTCAATACAGTTCATTTCCATGCATTTCAATCACATACACATTCCACTACCGGTTTCGTGCTGTTTGCACTCATCAGGTGGGGACAGTAGGATCAGGATCCGCATGTGCTTGAAACAGTGGAAGAATGGTAAACAAGTCGCAATTCTATGCACACTGTTGGATAAGGTTGTTCGTATCAATGCGCATTAGTGTCACGCAGTTAATGATTGATTGCGTATGTAGCGATGATGTAATGTGAAGGTGCGAGGTGCGTTAGCAATGAGTGCTAATCACGAATTATTAATGATATGCAGAGCAACACCTTCCGCCAAAAAATAAAAGCACGAAGCGCTGAAAAGTTCTACGGCGATTATTGCAAACCGGCAATAATTTAGAATTCGGGGGAGGGTTGCATCGGACAACATCATCAGTATAATTAAAAGTTGAACAACGTCAGCCAAAATCGAATGATATGCAATTTGTGAATGTCGGTGAAACGGGCATTGCGTGGCGAGAGGTTTTAGTCGAACCAGTTGCCTCGAAATCGATTGACAAATCAGATCGAAGTGACAACCGGTGTAGACACGTTTCAGGATCATTGATGTGGTTGTTTGGATTGCCTATATAAGGTTTTGTTATTTTTCTTGTGAGTAATAAACGCATTTGACCAATCGGCTTACTGTTGTGCTATGCGATTCATGGGATAGGTTGTCCACGGGGAATAATTTAGACGCAAACGATGTGAGTGCGTGCAATGCGGTGATTGTTCGACCGATAATCCGAATGTTGCGAAAAGGGGCCAGATTTCCGCAAGATCGGCTTCCCCCAACCTGCTACAGTATGCTTAGGGTCTATTGGTCCGACCCATTTATAGCCAGATCTTTGTGGTTTTTGAACCCTTTCCTGAATTTTAGTCTGTAGTATTTTTGCGCGACAGAAGTTCAGTTTGCTTTTATCATGCTGCCTTTGGGGTATCCTATCGTGTCGGCGATGTAAAACCAATGATTACCGTCTTGCTAGGCATGCCAAAGTAGATCTACAGTGGATTTTATTTATGAACAATTATATACACACAGGTATGGACTACGCCACTAAAATCGAGTTAACATTGATCCAAAATAAATATTAATTCTAACCCATTTAAATCGAGAGTCTGAGGACTAAGCGCATAAATGAGAATGCAAAGTTCCTTTAGCTTCCATCCATCGTCCATCCGAACTGCTATCGAAACTTTGCGACTTATTCCTATAATAATGTGAACGAGTTGTTTAGAATATGATGAGATTTTATTAATTAATTACTACTTCTGAGTAGATCATATATATATATATCACATTCATTGCTACCCCCCTATAGCGAATTAACATTTATGAATTTAAACAGGCTAATATATTTGGATTGGGCTGTAAACCTGAGTAACCTGAAAATGTGAACCAACATCTGTTGTTTTCCGATCTCTGTTTCCGTCCATCGGATCGGATGAAATGTAACCTGACAGTGAATAAATCTGTTGTTATTTTTCATGTAAGCGACTATTTGTCAGTAGCAGAAACTTTGAAAAATTCACAAAGCTAGTCACGATGATCCGCAACGGGACCACAGGACTGGGGTTTTTCCTATTTCAGGTCTGCGGTATTAAATGTCGTCCGCCTCCAATGCGTATTGTACACATGATCATATTTTAGCATTCCCGAGCCATAAAGTCTCGGCTACGAGTCGGCCGTCTTACGAATCTCGAATTATATTTATGAATCGTCGGGCGTTCCAAGGTTGTCACGACCAGGGCGGTTTTGGGGATAAGCTCCCAATTCCAAAAATGCTCCAATGGCACGCGTCTCATATAGCCTCTGACAACTAAGTCCAGCTCCTGGCTTGCACCCGGTGGAACTGCTTCTACTGACAGGAGAAAGGGCGAAGGCGGCTGACTGGCGCCTCAAAACCAGCATGCTTCGGGCAGGTGGAGCACGTAAGTCCATGACAGCGGTCCACCAAGGGGAAGGAAAACCCTTATCTCAAACCTACGCTGCCTTGTGGCTACATCCAATCATGAAAAAGGCTTCAGGAGCCAACCTCGAGGAAAAATCCAGATCCGGAGTCCCGTTAGGCAGTCCGAAGTTTATTCAACTCAAACTGACACTGCTGACAGACAGTATGGCTGACGCCGTTCTTAAAAATTGGAAGCAATTTCGATACAAATTGCCCCGAGAGATTAAAATTATTCCCAGACGTCTCAAAACTAATAATATCAAGGCTGATGCCGAAAGTCCAAACACTAAGCCAAAAAACGGAATTCGGCCGACTCTACCGGAGTCGGCGAACAAAATTACCTACCTACCGACTCAGGCCAATACCAATAAGTTTATCTCATGAACCGTCCTTGCTATCAACATCGACTGTCAAATTTTTATATACGAATGCCCAATGCTTGACAAACAAACTACACGAATTGACTGAACTAACTACCACACACTCACCAGACGTGATTGCCGTAACTGAGACATGGTTTCACCCAACTTTAACACACAATGAAGTTGCCATTGGAGGTATGTCCCTACTTCGTCACGATCGCCTGACTCGAGGAGGTGGTGTTGCGATTTACCATATTCCGAGATTGCTCTGCCAAGAGATCACTGATGATGACTTACAACTGCAAGACACATTATGGTGTTCGCTTAATGTAACAGCAGGAGAAAAATGCATAGTGGGTGTGATTTACCGTTCGCCCTCAGCCGACGAAGCCTACAATTCAGCATTACTTGCAAATATACGCTTAGCGGCTAACAGATACCGCGGCAGACTTCTTCTGATCGGAGATTTCAATCTGCCGAACTTTAAGGGAAATTCATTTCATCCAGAAAACTCTTTAAATGCTTTATACCAACAGTTGCTAGAAGAAATTCCACTCTACAACCATATTTTCAACAATACCCGATTTCGTGGTACTGATACGCCGTCTATCTTGGACTTGATACTGACAAATGAAGAGCACGTGATTGAAAGTCTCACTTATGAAGCTCCAATAGGACTCAGTGACCACTTAGTTATTACGTTTGATTATATTTGCCAGGCAATCAGAACAAGTGACATCAACAAGGTGATTAGAAAAAATTGATTAGAAAAATTGACTTTTCACAACTTAAATCTACTCTTAAGAACGCCACAGACCCTGGTCTTAAGTCCGACAGCGTGCACGATCAGTGGCAGTGGATGATAAACAAACTTAAATCTGCCGTTGAAATGCACTCTCATCTTGTTCCAAAGGTGCAAAAAAATGGATATACGTTTAAGCTGAGTAGCCGAACACGAAAATGGTTAACTTTGCGAAATGCTGCATGGCGGGCTCATCGACAAGATACCACTGTTGAGAGTTGGGAGACATTCCGGTTGCTGAGAAATAAGGTAAACAAACTTGTTGTTGAGGACAAACTGAATTATCAAAAACATTTACTCAACAAAATGGAATCAAACCCCAAAATTCTCTATCAGATCATAAATAACCGGTCTAGGGTGAAACCAGGGGTTGCTGCTTTAAAGACACGTGATGGGACAACAACCACAGCATCGGAATCTGCCGAAGTTCTAGCCCATTTCTTCTCCACTGTCTTCAGCCCACGAAACACAGTTACCTGCCCCTTAACTCCCGTCACCTCACCTGAAAATGTTTTACAACAACTAACTATTACCCCGAGCAGTGTCCTCCGCACATTGCTAAATCTCAACACGAAAAAATCTCCCGGAGCTGACGAAATTACCCCGCTGATCCTCAAAAACTGTGCTTCTACTTTGTGTATGACCCTGACCTACATGTTTAAACTCTCTTTAACCCAAAGTTTCGTTCCATGTGATTGGAAGAATGGAATCATTACCCCGATCTACAAAGGAGGAAACCGTTCCGAAGTATCTAACTATAGACCAGTTACACTACTACCGGTGATATCGTGACAACCACAGTCTGTTACTACAAAAAATGGAGCAATGTGGCATCAAGGGTTCATTACTAGCCTGGTTTGAGGATAATCTCCGCGACCGTGTCATTCGAGTAAGAGTTGACGGTGCTTTATCACGACCCATTGCAGTAACGAGTGTGGTGCCGCAGGGATCAGTGCTTGGACCAATTCTTTTCCTGATCTATGTAAACGACTTACCGAAACTTGTTCGCAGCTAAATCTTGTTATTTGCGGATGACATCAAGCTGTGGACACAAGTACGCACAACTGAAGATTGCAGAGAGCTTCAGCTGGACCTTGATGCCTTACAGAACTGGTCAGTTAGAAATGAACTACCTTTCAATTTCAGCAAATGCAAGGTATTGACTGTTGGAAGACATTTTGAGTTCTCTTACACCCTTGGTTCCCATATTCTTGAAATCACTGACAAGGAGAAGGACTTGGGTGTGTGGGTGAGCAGCACGTTGAAACCGTCGCATAACGCCACAGCTGTCTATGAAAAGACGTCGCGAGTACTGCTTCTAAAACGCGTGTTCGGGAGTTTCACGAAGCAAACTGTTCATCGAATAATTAATACGTACTTGAGGCCAACCATGGAGTATGCGGTTCAGGCTTGGTCACCTGGCTACAGAAGGATATCAGTCTCTTGCAGAGAATATATCATCGGACCACCAAGCTCGTACGTGGTTTAAAACATAAACAATACGAAGATCGGATTACAAGCCTCAATCTCTTCGACTCTCGCTACCGCCGTCTTAGAGGCGACTTGATTCTTATGTTCAATATACTTCATACCCACAACCATCCCCTAAATCAACTATTCACACGACTACCACCACGAACAAGCCGAAGTCATAACTACACAGTACTTATTCTCGACTCGAGGCTGAACTGTCGAAGGTATTTTCATTCTGTACGTGTATGTTTTACTTGGAACTCCCTACCCCGTAACGTTGCACATTCACCCAACTTGGAAATATTCAAATCGAACTTGGACAAATTCATGTCGACCAATCCAAACATTGAAACAATATATTCTGCATCATAAAGCTTTGAACCAATGCATCGAAGTAAACTATACATATTTACCCTATCAAACCGGTTGAAAACAATTTCAGCTCTATGTATTTTTACGTGATTCCTGAACTAATCAGTAGGCAAACAAACCCCGTTTTACTACCTATGTTATTGTAATTCGCATATTATTCTGTGGTTTTTCTGAAGCTTTGTGCTTTTTAGACCATTAAATTGAATTGAATTGAATTAAAAAACTTCGTCCTGTCAGCTCCTGCGACGGCATCGTTGTCCAAACGTATCAGCCTAGCTGTTCCTTTGGTTCCAGTAGTGCCGTAGAGAGGGAGCACTCGCTGCATGGGAAACAGCTAGTTCTCCATATTGAACTGCCCTGGCGTACATCACAACGCACCAATGGAGAGGACACTCCATTCCGCTTCTACGGAAAATAACACGGGAAGCAGCAGATACCGGTTAAAAGCTATGGCTCGACTGGCGTAGAGCTAAGCGCCTGGGGCTGCTTTCGACGGTGGGAGAGACTTCCAGGTCTCATTGGACGGCTACCGCCCGCCTCAAGCTGGGCAGCCCCCAGTCAATAAGGTGCCGTCTCGCCACGGTCTGCTATCCTCATTGGGTGCATGGGGATTAGGAATCAACCGACAAGCAGACTGTATTTTTCCGCACCAGCGAATCGAAATACCAAACAACAAATGTCAGTTCTGAAACTTGGAACCTGGAACGTCCGGTCCATGATTCCAGGATTTCATGACGACGTCTCGAATATCAGAGGCGTAAGAAAGTCCGCTGTGATTAACAATGAGCTAAAGAGGCTAAATATCGACGTGGCTGCCCTAAAAGAGACGCGACTACCAGACACTGGTAAGCTAACAGAAAGAGATTACACATTCTTTTGGAAAGGAAGAGGTTCCGACGAGCCTCGACTGCATGGAGTTGGGTTTGTCGTGCGAAACGACATATTAAAACGAACAGAACCGAGCAGCAGTGGGAGCGAACGGATTTGGACTTTAAATCTGAGGTGCATCACTGGTACTATTACGTTGGTCAACGTTTATGCACCGACGTTCTCTGCTACGCCTGCTGAAAAAGACGCTTTTTATCATAACCTCACAGCCGTCCTGAAAAACGTGCCACAGAAAAACTCTGTAGTGGTTTTGGGTGATTTCAATGCCAGAGTTGGTGCAGATTACGAGTCTTGGCAAAACTATCTCGGAAGATTCGGTGTAGGTAAAACCACTGAAAATGGACAACGCCTTTTAGAATTGTGCACACAGTTCAATCTTTGTGTCAGTAACACTTTCTTTCAAACAAAACCACAGCATAAAGTCTCTTGGAAACATTCTCGCTCTAAGCATTGACATCAGTTTGATCTTATTCTTGTTAAGCGAACTAATATAGGAAGCGTGCTCCTGACCAGATCATATCAAAGCGCAGACTGTGACACTGATCATTCCCTGGTCTGTGCAAAACTGAAGCTTCCCCAAACAAGACTTCACCGCAACAAATTGTCTGCTAAGCCTAGGATAAACGTCACTCGCATGTGTGAACCTAATCTAACTGCGAGATACGCAAAAGCCTTCACAGGCGAGTTCAACAAGACAACCCCACTTGAATCTGCTTCAGAAAACTGGAAATTGATAAAAGCTGCATATGCCGAGTCGCACTTTCCATGTTCGGTCCGAAGAAAGCTCGAACGAGCGACTGGTTCGAAGTAAAAGCTTCTGATATGACTGCTGTGTTGAATGAGAAACGCTCAACATTCTTGAGGTTCGAAGGTATGCCAACAGATGAAAACTTACGTCTTCTAAGAGCAGCTAGAAATAAGGTCCAACAGACTGCAAGGCGATGTGCAAACGACTATTAGACTGAGGTTAGCCTCAATATCCAAAAAGCTGCGGATACTGGAAATTTTCACGGTATGTATGATGGGATCAAGAGAGCCATTGGCCAAAACAAACTTAAAACGGCTCCCATTAAGTCTTTATCTGGTAAGCCGATTGTAGACAAAAGTCAACAGATGGAAAGATACGTAGAGCACTTCTCATCTCTCTACTCTAGGGACAGTACGGTTCTACCGCATGCACTTGAAAATGTCGAGCGGTTGCCGACCATTGAATATCTAGATACCCTTCTTACTCTTGATGAGCTCAATATGGCAATCGACCGCTTAGCGAATGGGAAGGCCCCTGGTGACGACGGAATTCCACCTGAGCTCATCAAATGCGGTAGAGCAGCATTATTACAACCTCTTCACCATTTGCTTCTTCAGTGCTGGCAGGAGGAGGGTGTCCCACAAGAGATGCGAGACACAAAGATCATCACGCTATTTAAGTATAAGGGTGACAGATGCCACTGCAACAATTACAGAGGAATCTCCCTTCTGAATGTTGTAAGCAAATTGTTTGCTAAAGCCTTACAGATCCGGCTGCAAGTTTTAGCTGATAGAATTTACTCCGAATCTCAATGTGGCTTCCGCAAGGGAAGATCAACCGTTGACATGATCTTCTCCCTGAGACAACTTCAAGAAAAGCGTCGGGAACAGCGTATGCCATTATACGCTGTTTTTATTGATTTAACTGAGGCATTCGACTACGTCAGCAGGGATGGTCTTTTCAAAATGCTTGATCTGATAGGCTGCCCCCCAAGGCTGCTCAGACTCGTTATTTCGTTCCACTCAGGCATGAAAGGCTCAGTCCATTTTAACGGTTGGAGTTCAGAAGCATTTGAAATTCGCCGAGGCGTCAAACAAGGGTGTGTTCTTGCTCCCACGCTGTTCGGCAATTTCTTTGCTCTACTTCTGAAGCACGCTTTTAGGACGAGAACAAAAGGCATTTACATACGCACGCGAAGTGATGGCAAGCTTTTCAACCTGAACCGTTTGAGAGCACAAACCAAAGTACGGGATGTGATAATCCGTGACCTGTTGTTTGCCGAAGATGCAGCCGTTATTGCTCACTCCCAAGAGAACCCACAGTCGCTAATGGACTGTTTTTCGTCGGCATGCAAAGACTTTGGTTTAACAATCAGCATGAGCAAGACCAAAGTGCTCTTTCAAGGGACTGTATCGCCACCAATCATCACTGTTAAAAGCTGTCAGCTTGAACCAGTACATCATTTCATATATCTTGGTTCAACCATTGCGGATAACCTCTCGCTAGACACGGAGATTGATAAGCGGATTGGCAGAGCTGCTGTCATTTTGTCCCGATTGAACTCTCGTGTTTGGTATAACCGCAAGCTGACTGTAAAAAAAGATGATGGTATACAGCGCGTGCGTACTAAATGCTTTACTATACGGCAGTGAAACCATGGACCACCCACGCAAGACACGAACGGAAGCTGAATGCTCGCCATCTACGAAGCATCCGTCGTATCTTGAACATATCGTGGATGGACAGAGTAACTAACGCTGAAGTGCTTTCAAAAGCTGGTCTACAGAGCATGTTCACCCTATTACGTCAGCGCCGCCTTCGCTGGCTTGGTCATGTCTACAGAATGGAAAATGGTCGTATTCCGAAAGATCTACTCTACGGTGAGTTGCAATTAGGAAGTCGACCATTGGGCAGACCGCACTTGCGGTACAAAGATGTTTGCAAAAGAGATATGAAAGCTCTTGACATTGACCCCGCAAGCTGGGAAGAACTTGCTCTTGACCGCTCACTTTGGAGGCATTGTGTAAAGCGTCGACTGCAAGCCGGGGAGGAGCAAATACAGCTCCTGGCTGCTGAACGCAGATCACGCCGCCGGCGTGCAACTGATGCAATACAACAGAGTTCTGACTATCGTTGCAAGCGCTGCGGGAGAGATTGTTCCTCCCGAATCGGACTGTTTAGTCATTCAAAAGTTGCAAAACATGAAATTCATGCGATGTGATGTACATCCATGTGTCGACATCGACCGACGGAGGCCACCCACAACATATTATATATATATTAATATATATATATATATAATATATATATTATATATATCGCAAACCCGCTAACACTAATCTTTATAAACCATCGATTTTTTTGAACGTTCGAACTAAAATACACATTTTTAATGCTGTATATGTTAACGTGTCGACTTTATGATACTTCAAACAACCCACCTTGATTTTTACGAAGTCGTTCTAACAACACTATTTCGATATTCTAATGTAAGGCGAAATTTTCTTAACACGAACACGAGACCATGCACGAAATTTCCGACGAGGGAGCAATATGAGTTCCATATTATTTTTCAACTTTCTAATTGGTGTTTGAATTTAAAAGCTCTCGGTAAATATGCACCACACAAACCACACCACACCTTTCGGACTACGTTGCTTGCGACCAAAAATCGTTGGCTTTCTGTTGTATACTATCAGTCATAAAGCTTGTTGATTCATTTGTGTGTATTTTGAGGAATGTGAGCAGATAAGCACAAAAAAGATCTCAAAAAGTATTGCTCGAATGTTCCACACGTGCAACAAAGGTTCATAAAAGTGGTACGTGTAACGTCCGTACGAATGAAATGTCGCTTTAGCAAGGAAAACAAAACAATTTCAAACGAATTGATCACCAGTCAACTCGTGAAAAATCATTCGACAATTCATTGTGACCGAGAATGGTTGCGAGCTTGCTGGTGTTGGTTGTTTCGATGATCGCTATGACGAAGGCATTCATGGTTGGTGAGTTCACGTGAAGTCATGTTTTGCAAGAACTGATTTTCAACCTGAAAAGTTTAGCTTTGTTTAGCAGCAAATAAACTTGGTAAACCTTAATCTGACCCAGTTTTGGATGAGTTTCAATATCACGAGCTTGTGTGGGGAAAATACACTGTCTCTTACACTATAATCTCAATATAGTGCGGAGTTAGGAATCATGCTAAGCACCCAAATTAACCCACGATTTCGAGCGTTGTTAAATAGTTGGGAATGTAGATTTCAACTAGTTGATTTCACACCAAAAACCTTCCGCTGCTTAAATGTTAATTTGAGCAAATTTATACATAAGATTGTATCCACTTCCTGTCCAATAATTACTTGATCTCATTTATCCCCTACCCAACCTGTTAAGCCATCTTGTTGACTCCAAATTCACGTTCAACATTTTCTTGTCGTTTTTCACGAAAACGTGAATTTCATGTTGATTGAGATGCCCCTGAAAGTATGTTGAGATCGAAAAGTAGAAGTTTAAATTCTTGCTCTTTGGTCAGATCTAATCAATATCGACAAGCGTGCCAAAAATTAACATGCCGCATTTTTATAACAAAATTAATGATTTTCAATGTTTAATAATTTTTATATGTGAATTACATTACATATTATTTTTAACTTCAGACAACATTCGACCAACGTTTAGAGAAATTTCACAATCGGATAGTGGGGTGCTTTTCATTTGGTTGGAGAACAATCTTCATGAGTTTGATGGAACTGTTTCAGTGTTGGAAATAAACAACGACTTGCACACCGTTAGCATGTATGAAATTCAAACGGAAATGGGTTTCAACGACGGAAGAAGAAGTTCAGAATTGTATGTGATGGTCAGAGCGTACAATGACACAATTTGTTTAGTGTCCGAGCTACGGAAACCCTCAATCGAATCACGACGTGAGTAATACAATTAGCATGGTATAACGTTTAGTAACAAATGACACCACGCTTTGAAATAAGCTACCTGACATGTCAGCATTGCGTTAAAATAGATTATCGTTTTTTTACGTTTGTGAACTAAGCTTATTATCAAAGTTATGTGTTGCTCACACACCCCGCACTACAACCGGTTTCTGGATATTTGCCGTCTTCCGGTGTAGACAGTAAAAGTAGTTTTAGAGTGACTTGCAACAGTTCAAGAGTGGAAGTTTAGCATCGCTATACTACATATATATATTGCACAGAAACACATTTAGTAATTTAGTTCCAATAAGTGTTTGGTGTGTGGCTTGGGTTTTCATCGACTTTCACTGGGGGCATGATTAGTTATATTCATATATTTAGAATATTGCGAACATATGAAGCACGAATTTCGCAATTTTCAGGCCTTTATGTAGGCTTGCCAATGACAGACATGAAATTCAATCACGAATGTGCACAATTAACCAAACTTTGTGGTGAAACATTAATAATCAAGTGCATGATGAAAAAGCAAATGTAATCTCTTATAGTGAATATCATTTATTCATATTGTCCTGAAAAGTATTACTCGTGAATCGGTCATCAAACACGTGCCATGCCAATAGAGGTTTCCTAGATTCAGAATTCAGTGATGTAGCGACTTACATGTAAAAATATCAACGCTTTATTATATAACACGCTTACGGGATAATTGGAGTTTAAAAAACTTTAGTATATGACATGTAATTCAAACGCACGGTTTAAAAATGATGTTCTTTGTGTATGTTCATACAAGCGTGCTTTAAAAGTCGTCATACACGGAGTGTCAGCATTATTGTGTGTCTGGGTGTTCCAAAATAAAATAACCCACACGACAAATCAATAAGTTCGTTTGCATTTCACATTCACACAACACTTTAGCGAAGTATCGGAGTGGGTGGCCTTCAGTAGTCACAATTTCACAAGTCAGAATAATATCACAGCGAATTAGAATCTGCGTAAAGTCGCATAGGCACAGACGTCACAATCTTTCTCTGTACAGAACCTTCCGGAGACATAAGATGAATTTTATAGAACAGAGCTATATCCAACAGAAGCCACGGAGATCAGGCCTCTATCGATTACTTTATCGTTTGACTATTAATAACATTTGTTAATGTCGTTAATTAAGAGGCGAAAATCTTTTCAATTTTTTTAAAAGATGCCTGACAACCTATTGGCTTGACTGTAGAAATTTTGCCAGTAAATTTACAATACATCCTTACCGGAATTCAAAATCTAACGTCATTTTACGTGAAGATCCTTGCCAAATTCAAAATTTCTAATCGTTTTGCCCAAGAAACATCCTCAACAAATTAAAGCATATTGTTTTTTCTTGTAATGAATGATATATCTTTCAAGCGCCCACAAGTGACAAATTAAAGGTGTGATGTGTACCACAAACAGATCAGGCTTCTTTGATGGTAGGTGAAATCAGGCCAGGCTTCGAACCTTGTGTGAACGCTCCTTTGTGTAACGAATAGCTGAAACAGCTGGAAATTGCTTAGGAGGGCTGTCGATGAGATACCATTTGCATCCGGCGATTAGATGAAATTTAAGTGTGTTGGACCAAGTGTCATGTGAAGAACACCGCATTTATCGATCTTCACTGAGCATTTCGATTCCAGCGTCGCCTGAACGCTCACAGCGTGCCATTAAATCTTTTGACGTTAGGAATTAGAAATAATAAACTGCCAATTCATTTTTTCAAAACAGATTCAATGTTTTTCTCGATTATAGATTGTGAATATAATTGTTTTGCGTGTTTCTCACACATTCAGGATCTCATAGGGTAAACTAAGTTCACGTTCTATTTTCGAAAGCTATCCAAATCATGTTTATATTAATTTTCTACAAAAACCGTACTGCCCGCTTTAACGCTAGCAAAGTTTTCGTTCTACTTCCGAAATCGAAACCTCTATGCTGTTTTGGGTGTAAAAGTAGAAATGCAACGAACGGTTAGAATCTCATTATTATCTCCACTAAAATGTTGTCCTCCAATAAATGCTGCATTCAAGTTCTAAAACAGCTGTTCAACAAAAGTGTCATAGTCACCCTAATTGAATGTGTCAAGTGTTCAAGGGAATCGGTTCCAATTTGTTAATCAAATGTCATCCGGTCAGGAATGCCTTCAGCAGTTTAGGTGTTGTATACAATAAATTGTTGTTCTCTCGAACGACCGATGATAAATTAAGTGAGCGCGACAAAAAGCGCCGATCATGAATCAGGACCGATATCACAAGTCGACATGCAGTACGCTTTATGGATACGGTCATATGCAATGAGTATTATAATCAACCGGACTAGCAAACTAAGCGGTTTGCGACGTTGCTAGCCACATTGACTCATATAGCTATCACAGCAATGAATGCGTGGCTCCAATACGACAAAAAATCGAAAAATTACAATGTGCACTGCGATAGTGGAATAGTCCGAGAGCCAAGTTCGAGTGGAATTCATTAAAGCACGTGAATGTAGGTGTAACAACATAATATCCGGAGAACCCATAACTTAAAATAGCGCATCCACACAGCGCATTTAAAAATTTGAATCACAATTTTTGAAGCAATTCACCTGTAGATGCCCGCATCTGAGGTTGATAGATTAGTGCCAAATAACAATAGGTGCAAGCATGTATGGTGGACATAAATATGTTGAAAACGTGTTACAAAAATTAGAAACGGAATTGGCGAGCTGGACATGCTATGGAAGAGAATATTACACACGGCATTTCGGTGTCCTTAACGTCAAGGAATAAAGAGATGATGTCAACGTCTCTGTCGAAACGTACGAAGAGTGAATCGCGGTAAACTGAGAGATTACTAACCAAAGCGTTTAAGTCCAGGCTGTGTTATTGATTATTAAGGATCCAACATAAAATTTGGTTGTGATAAACGATGATTTCGTATAGTTCATCCGGTTTTCGTGATTTTCACACTTTTTCCGGATACTAATATAGCTAACCGAAATTTCGTTCAGTGTATTTCACGCCAGTCATCATTTCCGTTCAGCTTTATGATAGAATTAATTTGGTTTTCACAGTAAAGTTAAGTGCTCTTTGATGGCAATGCGTATTCTGAGTGTTTTCTAGCGCGGATTTAAAATAAAATTTTAATTATTCAAATGATACAGCTCGGTGTAACTTATTCTTGCGTGCTTACGAGTTCAAAATAATCTCATGAATTTACCATGCGGAATCATTTGCATGCACTGTCTCGAGAGTCAGTGTCTAATTCATTTCACAAAGATTGAGGTGGACATTCAGAAAACCGACAGAAGAGTGCACTTTTCCTTTATTCCTTCACGATTTCAGCTGACAGAGATGTAGAATTCCGAGTCGAGAAAGTGAACTCCGCTGACGGTTCGCTTGAAATAAAACTCAAAAATAACGAGAAAAATACGCAAACATTGATGGGGATTGTTTATCGAAGGAAAAGCATTATTCAGAATTTTTCGTTGACCAATTCCAGCGTCCGTTTAAGTGGGATACCGGACAATCGCTTTAAAATCCGTCTACGTCGAATGGCTGCAGGGCAAACGGAAGCATTCACACGCCCTAAGAACGTTTTAGGTAAGTTGTTGATCTTCAAAATAATGTAATATTAAGACAAACATAGAAATGGTCCCGAAATTTTGAACAATCCAGATACAGAGAAAGTTGTGAACATTTATTCCTTAAAATTTCGCTCGAAACTCTGATAATCATTTGCATGCATTGACATCGCACACACACAAAAACCACGACAAGTTTCGTGACGTTTAAACTTATCAGGCAGGGACAGTACGATAAGAACCCGCATACCAGGTCGAACTCCATTGAATGTTCAAATTTTTGTAATATTCTATAGGCACGAAGGTGTATGGCAGAAGAATATGAAAATTGTTGGTTATGAATACATAATACGAAATGGGATAATACAAACTAGGAGGTAATTTTAGAAATCAATAGATGTGAGTCAAGGTTATGTGTAGTTTGAATCAAGCAGTATATCTATCTCAGTGGAGGCTGATTTTGTATTGATGCACAGATATTAATGGCTTAGTGGTGCACGAAATGCGCTTGGAACGAGACGGCCTCAGTTCGACCCTCCATTCTTTTGCACATTCGAGAAAATTAGTGCAGCCCAGGTTGCCACGCGCACCGTCAAAAGTTGAAAAATATTTGCGGAATATTATCACCATGTCCAGTGTGTAATCATTTACGATTTACCCGTCTCATAATGAGCAAACTATGAATGATCATCGGCCATCAGAAAGGCTGGTGGCCTGAAATTATATGTTAAACATACAGTGATTGAACATTAGTAAGGTGAACAAACAAATGGCTTATCGCAGTTAACTTTGACAGTTTATTAATGGTTTTTCGCAGCAATAAATTTGAAAATGTCATGTTTGTGTATTATGTGGATGGAATACCGACAAATTCAATTTTACTAATAATTATCTGTATAATTTCCCGAAAATACATATAACGTTTATTAAAAATATCTTGATTGAGTTCATTTAATTCTAAGCCGTTGATTAGTCTTAATCATTCAACGATGATTTCCACATTCCAGTGCCAGGCTTTGTAACCTTCCGTGAGACGATTTCTGACGATGAGCACCTGTTGATCATCTCTGATTCGAACAGCATGACACTGCATTTTCGTTGTCCAGACAACACTGATTTTTCTGTTTCAACCACGGGCAGAACATTCCTCCCATTTACCAGAAAAGACATTTGTGAATTCCGAGCAGAACAAGACAAATATTCGGTTCGAAATCCATGGCTACGTCCAAATTATACAGGGAATTGTGAGTATATTTTTTCCAGACAACAAATCATTTTTACGTAACTTCTACAGTTACTTCAATTTTTATAAATATTATTTCATCTTCCATTCCTTAAATCCGTTGATAATTCACAAGCAGTACTTAGGGACTTTGCATTGTCTCCCCATGAAAGCTAAATTTCAATTTGCAATTGAGGATTTATACTCGAAATAATTTAGTTTATCACAAAGTCAGAACAAGCTTTCGATTGTCGTGTCACAGATACGCATACCTGATAAGCGGCAAACCCCGAGAAACCAGTCGTGTATTTCCGTCATGTTTTTCAAACGTCATATACTACTTCATTTGCATACTTTTTCGTCACACACCCCACGACCGGTTTCGTGCTGTTTGCACTCATTAGGTAGGGATAGTAAGATAAGGACACGTGATTGAACAGGTTGGTCGTACCAGCCTTATCCAACAATGGCATACAGGCGCTCCTTGTTTGCCATATACTACTTATTAGTAGAATCTGGCTTCAAACTAAAATATGAGATGTCTGATGGAAACGCTTTCAAATGAGAATTGTTGTTCATGGTCATGGTTTTATCCTCATCTACATGTGTTTGAGCGCGTGATTGATTAGGTTTGTCATACTAATTATCCAACAGTGGCATACAAGTGCACATCTAGTTTACCATTCTTCCACTGTTTCACGCCCAAGCGGATGTTGATTATATTTTCCATACCTGACGAGCGCAAATAACACGAAACCAGTCGTGGTATGTGATGGAAACAAAATTGCATTGTTTTGTATTTAATTTTACATGATCAAATTCACTTGGATGTTATGAGATCAATACATTTTGGTACAAAGAATGAGCACAATTGATAATAAATTTGGCGGTTTAAATTTGTAAATGGGAACAGCAATTAACGAATGATGGTTAATAGGTTTTGAACAGTCAAAGTGTTATACTTTTTGAAGTGATGTGATAGCATCACTTAAAGTAAAACAATTCCAGGGAAACCTGGGATTTATTTTGCTTGAACTTTGACTAATACGCAATTTTGGGAGCATATTGAAGAGGAACTGGGATTGGTGGCACAGAGTTTAAGATGAGCGCCTTAAAAACGTTTGTGAATTTTGTAGAAACATGCTGGACTGTCGTAAGTATCCATCTGCCAAAGTATCAATCTATTCACCTTGCGAAATTATATCATCTGTATAGCTTTATGTTAAGGAGACCGTAAATAAATAAATCCATTTCCTGCTGTGACCTGCTAAGGAAAAATGTGGAAAGTTGATTACGCACGGGTGGTATCGTGAGTGTGAACAGGTGAAATCCCATGTATTACGCAGATGTATTCATAATATTCTATGCCCAAATTGGAACTCAAGAGCTCATCATGCCTTAACAATTGAGAAAACATATATCTTTGTTAATGCTACAAACATAATTGTGACAGATATTCATCTATATGGAATGTAGCAAAAACGCCACGCTTGTGCATACATCACAAATACTCATTGCTCAAATTGCATTGCATTTATTTAATACAAAGCACCTTGATATGGTTGTGATGCACTCAAAGCTGTTAGAATTTAACTTATTATTATGCAATTGTTGACAGCATTCGAACCCCCGAAAATCGAATCTCTTGAAAAATTCGGCAATCACTTGTGCATTGTGATGCTTGCGAATACGAGCCTAACAAAATACCGATACGAGCTGCTTCAAGTTAAAGGAACATCAGTATTGGATCATCGAATATTTACAGGTCCTGCGGCCTCCTTCAAAATCAATCCCTGTCAAGATTGTGAGATGTTTATTCGAGCATTCAACTCGTCACACAGTTCTGTCTTCGCGAAAGTTGTGCCAGCAGAAAACGCAGGTAATTCAGTATTTCGGAATATTTTTGTTTTCGAATTATTATTTGAGAAAGAGCAAGAAAATATAACTCCCTGTTAAGATTTTTACTGCTACAATTAAACATCGTGCTAAGTATTAAAATTGCTCGTATTCCTACCGCACAACAGTCAGATGGATTGAACTGTAGACAAGCTCTTAATGAAAGCAAAAATGAAGTCGAACCCTTCCATTGTGGACGGATTGGACTAGTTTAGTGAGCTAGTACTACTAATATTTCAGAATTATTTATCTAAAAAATCAGAATAAAGGCCGTTTTTATTTCATACTTACTAATGATTATGAATATTTTCCAAAAATAAATTGCATCACATGGTAAATTATGAATATTCGCTGGGCTTCGTTTAAAACAGCACATTTGTTATTGCTTGCTATACCTTCTCAATCACACCATTCGTGAATTCATGACTGTAATCATCAAGTAGCGACGATACAATCAGATTTTGTATGCCATTAATCTTGGTATGTATGTATGTATGAAAGCACAAGCCTGATCCAGGCAAAATGCTCCACAGTCAGAGACTGCACGGGGCTAAGATACTGTCAGGTTGCCCAGGCCTAAACAGGTATGTTTGGGAAATAGAAATAGACAAAACATTAAATAAACATATTTTGATTTTGAATCCACTCTAACATATGGTCATTAAAGTGATGTTTAAGTATATAATTGGAAAGCGATTAACAGTTTAGAACTGACACGACAAATGTATTGTGCTGCTGAGAACGGCATGCCCTAAAACAGTATGAATATGTTCGAAACAAATGAGTGAAACCCTATTTGCGTGAGACTGATTCAGCCAAAGTTGTTCAAGCACTGTAAGTCATATTGTAGCCGGTGGGGGTAGAGCGGTCGGAAATGATTTTGTCAGGTGATTTCAGCTCAAAAAGTGCAGGTGGCGAACATCTAGCCAATTACCACATTTCCGTTTTATCGGTCCAACATTAACCACGTAATCCCTCCCCCGCGTTGCACACTCGTACACCGATTGTGGCTCGATTCATCCTTGAGGTCAACCTGTCCAACGCTAATCGCGTTCACCCACGAATCGCACAACATAACAGAAAGCCGATTGGTCGAGCTTGTTTAGTACTCACAAGACTGGCAAGAAAACATGACTACCTTATATAGGCAATTGTAAACAACACTGATCCTGAAACGTGTCTACCCCGGTTGTCACTTTGATCTGATTTGTCAATTCATTTCGGGCCAACTGGTTCAATTCTAGCCCTCGCCAAGCAGGGCTAGTTAGACAGACATTGACGAATTTTATATCATTCGATTGTGCCTAACGTGGTCTATCTGTTCATATTTCTGAAGATGTTGACGTTAGAATCATTCTTACGCACTCCTTCCGAAATCGCAATAATCGTCATCGGAGTTTTCAACGCTTCGTGCTTTTATGTTGTGCCAGAGTGCGCATATCATTTGAACATCCGTGATTAACGCTCATCGCTCATCCACAAGATAACGCATGCACTTTCGATGAAACAATAATAACGTCCCGACGAAATTCCGCTATAACTAACATCGTCGTGAGTAAAGGGGGCATTCGTAATAAGCGAGTAACCGAAGATTTAGCAGACATTAAATGACTGGCTAATGTGAAAATAAACCACATTCTCGTTGTGTTTTACTAATCACAATCTAGAAAGCATCGTGGCCGGTGGAATTTCCAATCATTTTAGTACGTCAGATCATTTAAAGTTCATTTACTATCCAACATATTTCTTCCTAATCGATAAATTTCTTCTCACTTACAGAATCCTCTCAAGGAATCGAGTTTGATGTCAAATTAAGTTCACACTGGTTACGTATGATCAGCTCAGTTGAAGAAGGATATCAGCACCGAGTTGTCGCACACAGTAAGCAGCATACAGTTACTTTCGACGTGGATGGAGGGGAGTTGCATGTTCCGTACAATTTACTGCATCCGTGTACACTATACTACTTCCAACTTGTACAAATCGATAAAAATGGAGGCGAGAAATACCTTAAGCGAATTCCTTTTATGTCTCCTCCAGAATGTAAGCATAAATACAATGTTTGTTTTGTGGATCTGTGTGCATTACAATTTTGCTTTGTCTATTTCAGTCAAAGCTTACTCTGGTCGCTCATTGAGCACACAAAAAGTGTTATTTAGTGAGGTTGCAAAATAAAATGATAACAATGGTATAAATCAACATTCACTAATCCATATACCATACATTAACTAACTGAAGCAATGCAAATTGAACGTTATTCGCAGTAAAGAATTAAAATATATAGAGAGTGTATAAACACTTATATGTCGGATTATTATTGAAGTTAGTTGACTTAATTCAGGTTTCAGGCAGAACGAAAAGTGATTTGTATCGTAGACAGAAGAATCGTATCTGAAGTTTAGGATGAAATTTTAATCCATCTAAAGTAGATAATCGCCGGATCATTACCACCGGTTGATATTCGTAACTAAATTGCTTCTCACTATAAATAAGAATAACGAATGATAGTCAAAATAAAGCATACGGAATAAAGCAACGATTCACTGGAATTCCGAGGCACATTGAGGGAATAACTGCCGATTACTTCTGAGTGGTTAATCCTTAAAATTGATCTCTGGAACTGCGTTCTGAGTTCAAAGAACGAAATTTCGTTTTACGCTCAGTAACGTAACAGATTTAACGCTTATCAACCGTTCTGTTATTGTAAGAAAATACGTGGTCAAAATTAATTAAAGTGCAGAGTAAACTTCATTAAACCCTGAATATCCGATTTATGTTAATGTAGATCATGAGCTCAGGTATTACGAAGTGCATGATACGATCTACTCTATGAGACGTTTTTAAAATCTGACAGAGTATATTTCTGTCATCGAATAAGAATATCTCCTAATGATCTGAAAGCCAAATTTGGCCGTGGTCATGCGTTTTTCCAAGTAAATAAACTCAATGTTTACGAAATGAGGTTAATTTAGAATTCGAATTTGCACTTACCAAGTGGAATTCTGATAAATGTTCCGAGAAGATAAGCTTTGGAAAAAAACCTGAAAGACATGTTTGACTGCACATAATCACCAGATCTTTCTAAAAATATTCGCATATTTCATTGTGTCAGTCTATAATGTTAACACAGAGCTTGGGTTTCTCTTATATTTAATCAACAGCAATACATTCAACGCTAAGGTACAAAGGCTTTCATTCTGGCTACCATCCTTCAACAGAACAAGCTTGATGAAACTATTTTATTCTTTCAACAAACCCTCCAATACGGTTGCTCGATATCAAAACTTTGTCGGATTACGTGAATTTATTCTCAACGTATAGCTTTGGTTATGATTATAGGTTATTATTAAGAGGCTTAATACATATTTAATGGAGACGGAGTTGCTTCAACACTCAATAGAATTACGAATCTTCGTAGAAAAGCGTCATGCAATTTCTATGATTCTGGCATCAGAAATGTGGGTTTCCTGACATTATAAATAAGCAGCAGGACTTTTATAATTCACTGTTTCGTGCTTATATAAATATTGACTGCGGAATTCACCTGCCAGTCTTCTGTCAATTGAAGTAAACCGATGGAAAACCATACAAAACCACTGAGACGGAAATTATTTATTTAGATAATGGAATCCAAGTAAAATAAAGCCTTTTATTTAAACCCAACAACCACCCCCCCCCTTTGAATAGTGTAAGCTTAATATTCCATATTTTTCCAATTTATAGTGCCCGAAATACATGCTTTTGAACTGGAGGAGGCTGGTGTTTTAACATTGCAAGCAACAGTCAGTACACGAGGTGGTTGCCCTTTGCGATATCAGCTCAGCTGTCAAACACTCGAAGGGTCTTTTTCAATGATGGGACCGCCAATTTTTATTGAGGTCACGACATCCATGGAACATCTCATCATTCCATTCAACTACACAATCGTAGGTTTACCGAGCTGCTTACCGATGAAGATAGTTTTGCAACCAGTAATTGGCACCATGACAATTAGTCAGCAAGTAGCTTCAATTCAAAGCAGCATACTTGGTAAGTGTCGCGGTAAAATCTATTTTTCTGCATTATAGATTTCTAATATTTTCTAATGAATCATATCATTTTGTAACTCATCGCAAAATGTTTTCCTTGTGTACTCTAAATCGTTTCGTAAATTTAATGGCAATTGCTTGAAGTTTTGAGGAATTCATTCTGTAGTATCCACATAAAGCAAAACATCAAATTCACAACGTCATATAATAATAAAACTAAGAAAATATTAAAACCAAACAATATTAAAACCAGCGGCCAACACAAGCTAGTTTATTCAGACACGAATTCAGAAACCTGACGGGACACGGTTGAAATATCAAATTTGCAAATAATCCAAGTCGGACATCTAATTGATTTGACAAATCATAGAGATAGATTAAAACAAACACAACAGGATCTAGTTGCGATCTTCAAACAAGTGTAAAAATACGAAGTGCAAGATTCCTAGATAATTAAACTTTGGTCACCCGATTAGAAGAATCGTACTATAACACACTCTTCATTAATAAAAACAACGCCTACGGAATTGAATAGGTAAATACCCATTATCAAATAATTATTAAATTTTAGCTATCATCATCACTTAAGTTTTCAATATATATTGATTTTCTAATTCCTCAGTTTGTGAAAGTCGTACATATGCGATAAAACAGTAATAAAGCAATATTAAATTTATTATACTTCTTGATAAATCGGATCTCCTTGTTAAGTTTCGACAGCACTTGTTACGAAAAAATATTTTAATTTTCATTATATTTTTATACAGGTTCAACGATACCAACAAATTATGAACACCGCATCTCTGATCGCGGTATTTCAATTGTTTGGCAGCACGAAAAATATTGTAAGCCTCAATTTACCGAAGTAGTTTTGAAAAGATACGGTACTGGGGAACAAACCCTGATAAACACTACAAGAACTGTGAAGAAAGAAATCGAATTTTTCGATTTACATTCTTGCACGGACTATAGTTTCCAAATAATTTTTCAGTTCTCCCCGCTGACTAGAATAACGTCGGATGTCGTTCCCTTTCAAAGTAAGTTGATAATATCATGTTGCTTTTATTGATAAACGTCAGAGCGTTCATCGCTCTGTTTGCCTTACTTTGGGGGGCTATTGGTGCTAACATACACGAATCTTTGCTTTTCTGAAGAAATTGCATTTCTTTACACATCTTGTTTCAAATAACCGAAATTGTAGTCTTTGTCTAGTTGTTTATTAAGCAATCATCTTCTGAATACCTACTAACTGCAAACGAAATAAATGCTTCGTAGTTAAACTACTACTTTGTTGCCCAACATCCGGTTATCGTGCGTGCTTAATAAAGACATTGTTAAGAGCACCACAACTCTTTATTTTTATGAGGAAACCTATATTTAATGCGAAAACTTTACTTCAATTATTTAAACGTGTTTCGAATCGTTGGAAAATAATGGAGTTAATTTCAGTTCCAAGAATTCCTTGGAACATTCGCTTGAACTGGGAAGAGGGAATAAATTTGTCAAGTGTTACTTGGGAGTTACCAAATAATTGCCAAAACAAAGCTAGCTACACCGTCCAAATATACAAGAAACAAAAATTATACTGGACGAAAGAAAACATTGATATAATGACCGCGAAATTACCACAACTGGAAATTGACGGAACGTTTGATTTGATTGTTAAAAGTCGAAATGAGGATGGTTTGGAAACGCAGTCTGTGCCAATAGAACTCACGCAATTGAAAGGTAAGTTAATCGTCGTGCAGTGGAAAACCAGGTGTGTTTTGATTGAAATTCGTTGAAATAAAACGTTTGTTTTTGATATGGTGCACAATGTGAATGAATTATTACTAGGCACTGAAAATAAAATATTTATTTGCTGTAGCAGAATGTAAAAGTTGAAGAGCTGAAATGATTATTTTAAATGAAAATTTTGTTATCCATATGATCATGAAATACTTTATCGCATAATTGACTTTGACTTACTTGACTGACTTATTCCTGTGGACTCCTGTTGGAGCATAGGGCTGCAACAACGCCACGCCAGCGAACTCTGTCCTGGGCTGCTATCCTCAGCTGAGTCCATGTCATTCCGGCATCCTTCGCTTCACTCACGACTGATCTTCTCCACGATTGCTTGGGTCGTCCAACTTTCCTTTTACCTTGTGGATTCCAGTCTAGTGCTTGCCTAGTGACGTTATCAGCTGGTTCGCGGAGTGTGTGACCTATCCACCCCCATTTTCTTTTCTTGATGTCCTGATCAACGGGGTTCTGGTTGGTTCTACGCCATAGGTCTGTGTTTGAAATCTTCTCAGGCCACCTGATGATAAGAATGTGGCGCAAGCACTTGTTGACAAATGTTTGTATCTTGTTGGTGATGTTGTGGGTAACCCGCCATGTTTCGGACCCGTAGAGGAGGACTGCTTTTAAGTTGGTGTTAAAGATGCGGACTTTGCTGCGCTGGGACAAGGCCTTAGATTTCCAGATGGGGCGCAGGGTGTTGAACGCTACCCTTGCTTTGCTGATTCGGCTCTTGACGTCGTCTTCTGTGCCACCATCAATGTTGACCACGCTTCCAAGGTAAACTTATCGCATAATTAGCATAAATAAATAAACACCTATAGTGTGATTATTTCATTTATGCTACATTTTTATCAGATTTACATAAACTAAACATACCAACATAAACTAAACATACCAATCTAACTATTTAAACTGAAATCTTCATAAATTGCTTATGGAAAACATATTGCACGCACGATGCCGCGTAATGCTGAATTATATTCATGTTATTACATTCCAATAAAACTGCTGTTCCTCATCAAATGGGCTCGCATCATTGATAAACAAAGCTCTTAATTTCAATTTAATTTATATTTTAGGAGCAAATCTTTGAAACCATCCTTAAAAAATACAGGCTTCATCTATCCAGAGGTGATAGCGAGAGCTTGATTCCTTTTTGTCCTCCTTCGGTCGATGCCGACCATGAACGTACATCACAATCGCATGATTGTTTTCATGCTCCACACCTTTTAGAATGAATAAGCATTCAGATTCGTAAGCATCAATCTCTCCAGCAGCGCTCACAAGGATAGACAGAACTCGGTCGATCAGCAGCAGTTTATCGCTGGCGGCGTGATCCGCGTTCATTATCCAAGAGCTGCATCTGCTCCTACCCAGCTTGCAGAGGACGCTCTGCACAATGTCTCCAATGTGTGCGATCAAGTGAAAGTTCTTCCAGACTCGCGGACCAATGCCAAGAGCTTTCATATCTAAAGTAATGTGTTGCTCACATCCTCCGCACTTACAAACCACTACCGGTTTCCGGCTATTTGCCGTCATCAGGTGGAGACAGTAAGATTAGTTTCAATTATGAAGCCGATTCGTGTGGGGTTGTCTTGATAAACTCGTCTGTGAAGGCTTTTGCAAATAGCACAGCTAGATTAGGTTCGCACATGCGAGTGCCGTCTATTCTTGGCTTAGCAGACAATTTGGCGCGGTGAAGTCTCGACTGGGAAAGCTTCAGTTTTGCACAAACCAGCGAATGGTCAGTGTCGAACTTTGCGTTTTGATATGATCTGGTGAGATGGACACTTCATATATTAGTGCTCCTCACAAGTATAAGTTCAAGGTGATGCCAATGTATAGAGCGAGGATGTTTCCAAGAGACTTTGTGCTGTGGTTTTGTTTGGAAGAAAGTGTTACTGGCACAAAGACTGGACTGTGTGCAACGTTCTAAAAAGCGTTGTCCATTTTCATTGTTTTTAACTTCGTTTTGAGGACTATTTTGAGATTATTATATGAAGCGTCATTTCAGCAGGCGTTGAAGCGAGTGTCGGTGTATAAATATTGGCCAAATTAATGGTACCATTAATGCACGTCATATTTAGAGTCCAAACCCGTTCGCTCCCGCTGACGCTCCATTCTGCTGATTTTAGTAGGCTTTTCGCACGGCAAACCCAACTCCATGCAGTCGAGGATAATCAGAACCTCTTCTTTTCAAAAGAATTGTAATTTGCTTCTGTCAGCCTATCAGTGTCAAGTAATCGCGTCTGTTGCATGTCAGCCACATCAACCTTCAGCCTTTTTAGCTGATTGGTAATCACAGATGATTTTCGCACGCCTCTGATTTTTGAGACGTCATCATGTAATCCTGCGAGCATGCACCAGGCGTTCCAGATACCCAGATTCAAAGGTTATATGTGTTGGTTAGTAATTTGCTTCGATGTTGCGGAAAAATACAGTCTGCTTGCCGGTTGATTCCTAATCCCTGTGCACCCAATGAGGATAGCAGACCGTTGCGAGATGGCACCTAATTGACTGAGGACTGCTCAGCTTGAGACGGTCGGTAGACGTCCAATGAGATCTAAAAATCTCTCCGACCGTCGGAAGCAGACCCAGGTGCTGAGCTCTACGCCAATAGGGACATATTTTTCAACCCGTATTTGCTGCTTATTATTCATGGAAGCGGAATTGAGTGTCTTCTTCCTTGCTGCGTTGAGATGTACGCCAGTGAAGTTCAAGATGGAGAACTAGCTGTTGCCTATACAGGAAGTGCTTCCTCTCCACTACACCACTGGAACCAAATAAACAGCTGAGCTGATACGCTTGGGCAACAATGCCGACGCAGGAGTTGGTCGGACGATGTTGAATACAACTTCGAACTGCTCAACGGGACTCTGGTTCTGGATTTTTCCTCAAGGTTGACTCCTGAAGCATTTTGCATGATTGAGTGTAGCCACAAGACTTTGGAGGTCTGAGATAAGTGTTTTTCTCCCCTTAGGTGAACCGCCTTCATGGACTTACGAGCTCCAAATTCCCAAACAAACTGGTTTTGAGGCCATCGCTCTTTCTCTTGTCAGTAGAAGCAGTTCCGATGGGCCACACAGGACCACATGTGCAGATTAGGAGCTGGAGTTAGCTGTCAAATGCTATATCAGACGCCAACACCCTGGAATCGATCGCGAGAATTGGGAGAATGATATTGCAGCACATCATTAATTATTTCTCGAAGCCATTCTCACCAATAAAAAAATCTTGAAACGTCAACGCTTATAGCCAAAACCAAAATTAGGAATTTATTTTTCACGGCACAGTTGGTGTAAACACAAGTTACATGCCGATAAAGTGGTTCACGTTCCAGATCCTGTATCCGATTGAGGACATAAATGGTAAAAAAGATTTAAGCTAATCTTTAAAAGCTTCAGTTTAAAACTGCTAAACAGTCACGAAATATTTAACCGTTAACCAATGCACAGCACATTAAGGGAATAATTTATTATACCTCTTTGTTTTCATGCTCAAAATATTGATTCATATTTATCGACATTTTATTAAGAATCTTTGAAGATTTCATTGGCTGCCAATCATATCGTAATTCGATGGCTGGTGGCATTCTCGAACAACCGCTTGTACCGGGTTCGAATAAAAAATCAGCGAACTGGAACCTCCATCGAATTGAACTTGAGAACGATAACTGGAGAAACGGCGATCAACGCGATTCCATGCAGTTCATATTACATACGTCTGCTTCAACTGGAATATACAGGAGATATCCAGATAGTTGAGACTTATAACATACAAACACCATCTTTGCGTAAGTATCGTCACTATTCAAGCAAATTTCTAAATATGTGTTTCGCTCTAGGAACTAGAGTATTACATACGTTACCCTATTGTGATTATTTTTTATGTGGTTTGGAATAATATAAGCACAGCTCAACAGAAATTCATCATGCAATATATCCAATAGGTTGTAATTAAACATTCTTCACGCATTGAATGTTTGAAACGTTGGTGTATAAATAGCAAAATACAATTCAACTGTTATCCAATAGGTTGTTGTCTGGAAAAGAATCCATAGGGAAATGTTGGATATTTAACCCTTAACGGTCGAATGGGTCAAATTCGGTACACAAAATTTAAAGGTTTATGATTGTATAAATTAGACAGAGCACTTCCGTATGCCGGGAGTATCGGATTCGGCACACGTTGTGCTCTCGTTTGATACGCGTTTGAGACGGCTGATCCATGCGGCGCGCCAGTTGACGCTTGTAAAATAATTCAGGCAGTTAAGGGTTAAAAGAACAGTAAGTCTGTGTTTTGTAACGGATAATTGGTAGGCATACAGTTTTCAAGGTCTGCATAGGATACGCATTGCTGATGAGCGCAAATAAGAATAAAAATCGAGTCGAGTATTTCGGTTGTTAAAATTTGTGAATATTTCAAAGGATTTGTTACTGATCAGTAGTCACAAACATAAACAGTAATTCGCTGCATCGGGTTGAGACCTATCTTTAATATGATTGCAATATATAAAAGGGAATGTCTTAATAAAAAATTGATATGAAGAAAGAAATCTATGTGCCATCGGTTAGAGCATTTTTCGCTAAGGTTTAGTAGCCATTTCGATTTATGACCGGTATAATTCCGTAACAAGATAAAATTAAAATGGGTGTTACGTTGAATTAGTGTAACACAACGAATATTCGAATACGATTTCATGCAGAAATATGAATTGATTCAGCTTCCATTGTGACACAGGAAATTAAAGAAAATTACTTATTATTTTATTCTAATTATCAGAATTCAAATGCATTTATTGCTATTGTTTTCCTTCGTCTTATCGTCATTATTATAGTAATATTACTTTCTAGGAAAAGCAAAATTAGTTTTGGTGCTCATAAATTATATGGTATTCACAACAATGAAAATTAATCCAAACTGAACAAGAAAATGCGTGAAACCGATCACGCAGTAATAATCATTAAAACGAATTTAAAAGCAAGCAGTTATAGCACTTTGGTGTAACGTTTATCTTATAATACAAGCTGCACCAGTCCAAATGCATTAGTCTGAATACGGAACCTGATTATGTAGCACTTCCTTCAACACATAATTTGTCAAATCAATGAAGTCCGAGGAGTTTCAAAAAGTGATCACAAAATTATTTGGCATATTTACATATCGTACGTGAACGTTTTAAATTTTATGTTGTGCGAAATTAACAGCCGATTGAACATTTGTTTGGCTAATGATGGTATTTGGTGTGTTATATAATCACGCTCCCTTTTCTGATTATTATACTTTGCCCCGACAAACCTCCTAACAGAATTGAGACATTACCATAAAGTTGTAAATAAATGAAAAGTTTAAATCCCTTCCTGAATTTTTCAAAGTAACGCATGATATTTGCAGCTCCCTCTAGACCAATGAGAACACTTGTTGCACCCAATACTAAATCACGTACCATACTATGGGAAGATCCATCCGTCTGTCAGGCAACAAACTTCACCGTTATACTCTTCAAAGATGAACAAATTGTTTGGAAAAACGTAACCAATGTCATGACAGCAACTCTCCCTAACTTGGAAGATTGCCAGAAGTATCGTGTGGAAGTCCTTGCAAGTAACGCAGCCGGAAATAGTGGAAATTCGGAACCTGTCAACGTGTATCACGGTATAGTTCAAGAAGCGTATTGTTGAAATTTGATGAAATAATACTGACCAAACAAAATTTTAGATCAATCTCAAAATTCATTTGAATTTATTCTCTCTTTCATTTATTTGTGGTACATTTTTGATGTAATTTGAGAAAGCATTTTTACATAAGCCATGACTATGTTTCAAAGCAACAAATTAAAACTCAGAGTATCTCTCCGCATTTAAATTTGCATTGTATTCACTTGAACTATGTACTCGAAATCAAGAGCAGATTGCATCAACCATTTCTCAATAAACAAGTGATGCAATCTTATGAACTCTCGCTATTTTCTACTTATAGGTTTACGTGCATTCACTATTTTCCTGCTAGCTGACCTGAAATCCAAAGTTTGCGATAAAAAACCCATAACCCAATCGACTATCTAAAGAATTTGTTTGATTGGCTAAAGCTTTTATGTCATCAAATTTTCATCACTCCTAATCTTATTCCGAGTACGAAAGGAAAATTCATGAAAATATACCGCTCCCACGTTTACAATGATTATTATTTAGTAGCTTAACTTGAATAGCGCCACAGCAACTGAACCGCAAAGTTGTCGGCATCGCAACTGTTTATTCGTTTCCAAACCTCTTTTTTGTTGATACTAATCTTGGGTTCTGTTAGCTTCGTCTATTATCAATCAAAATTTTCTTAGCAGCTAAACCAAACTGCTAAGCAGCCGCAGATGGTTTCGGTCAATTATCAAACTTATTCAAAACCCTTGTATGATTGTAACAAAGGTTAAACACATGCTCATTTGCATGCATATGCGTCACACTCTACACCCCGGACAGTAAGATCAGGATCCGCATGTGCTTGAAACAGTGGGAGGATGGAAAACAAGTTGCGCTTGCATGCCACTGTTGCATAAGGTTTGCACACCCAACCAAAGTCAAACATCGTTTTCAAATTTGCACCAGCGGCCAGTTTTGAGCCCATAACAACTTGATTGCAGATTACCAAAATGTCCGAAAGAAAAATCAAGAGCTAATCATTTTGTATGTAACACTTTAGGTTGTATTGACCATTTCTTTAATAGAATGTAGATCATTTATTTTTCAAAATTGAATTTCTGCTAACAACTCTCTTTTGCTAGGTTTTCCGGTTCCACAAGCGATCCAATTCAACATTAGAAATGGCACCGCTCGAATAAAATGGTCAGAGGCTGTTTCGTGTCATGTCAATCACACACAGATTTCTATCCGTGACATTGAAAATGATCAACCGCATTATAATTTCGTCACCGAATCAACCAGCGCGGAGATTTCAAACTTGACTTCATGCACTTCATATGGAGTTACTATTCGTTTGTTCTATGCGAACAACATTTTCACATCTTCCGACGAAATGCGGTTTGAAAGTGAGCCACATTTTGCGAAAGTAGTCATAAGAAACATAATTCGATAAACAAATTTAGAATAATATTTCATTGACGTATGTCATGCAGAGGCAAATGGAACCTAAGCTTCAATTTTATATCTCATTTATACAAGATACGAAAATAGACGTAAAACGATTGTCTATTGGTTTATTGAAATGTAAAAGCTTTATTCGAAAATTCGAAATTTCTTCTTCGGAATAGCGTTAAAAGCAACGAATACTCTACATCTTACACATTAAAAAATATTCGGAAAAAATATATACACGATATTAACGAAATAAATTTGAACGTATTTGTTCAATAAGCATTTACCTTTTACGATGGTACGTTGAAGTTAATGTGATAAATGACCATCAATATAAAAACGTTCTAGAAAAGCAGCATGATGATTTAATAGTAACTATAAGTGAAGTCGTTCATCATTTGACCATGATAAAAGTGTTATTATTAGTCATACTAGAATAAATTCCACTTCGTTAAAAATTCAGATTGTTATAAATCTAAACCCGCAACGAAATTCGAAACAAATATTTCTAATTACTTCAATACCGTAACATTTCATTATTTTGTAGTTCCTGGCCAACCACGTGATATCAAACTCAATTGGCTCCCCGGTAAACCTGGACCTATATTGTCTTGGCGTCTCGCCGATGGATGCAAGGCAACCTCCGATTTTTCAATAAATTTGTTCTCCTCTGGTTCTCTGAGTTGGTTAAAAACTATTCGAAACGGCATAACGACAGCGCAACTTCCAAAAATGTTGACATACTGTAATTATACTGTGCTGCTAAACGGAAACAATGCTCACGGACATGGACCACCATCGAGCGTTTTCAAGATTCAGCAGAAAATGAGTAAGCATTTACAAATAAAATAGACTTCTTATATACGGAATTCTTTTTAGAGTTTTCGTGTGTTTACATAGACCATCGAGATGTTGGGTATTTCAACGGATTTTTGTTATAAATATAGCGAAGGATATTTCACATCAAGCTTTAGAATACACACATAAGAAAAGTCAAACATGAACAATCAACATGATCAATTCATGTTACTTATAGAACTTTGAGCAAGACGAAGTTGAATAGCAAAATTTACCTTCCTTGCATTTAGTTGAAGATCAATTATATTCTCTGTACTCAACGCTATTCTACATGCTTATTGAAATATTTTAGCTAAGCTTATGCCATAAAATGAAAAACGCTCCTTCGAAAACATATATGAACGATTAATCCCACTTTATCGGTCGCAATTTAGAACCGCTGCAAAAATGGTCCATGTATCAAACAGAAATGATATTGCATTTATACTGTTCGGCATTGTCATTGCACCGTTGATGACGCACACTTTCAGGATAGTGAGAGATTTTGTTTGTCGGCGTAATCTTTGTCATTTAAATTATTTGAAATATAAAACAACTTACGCGAATGTACGGGCTTAGTTTTCGGATCCTGGAAACAGAACAAGCGGCGCAGAGATTGTTACTGTGAAATTGGATGCATTGTTTGGTGAATTAATGTGAATGCTAAAATCATCATGATTTTGCAATGTCGACAGTAAAATGCCAACAATATAATTTGGTGGCAATGTGTCAGCAAGCACTGCTCCTAACCAATGAAACAGCCCGAATCTATGATTGGCTCGAAAATGGTAGATAATAGAAAAATCAAGAATTTATCGTAAAGAAGTTTAATCGCTTTACATGTACCATTGGAGGACAGCAATAAAAATACAAAGGATGCAATCAAAATTCACATTGAGGTGTTTACTTTGTGTGGGTTTTTATGGTGTCAATATACATGACCGATAGTGGATTGTTCTTTGATGTAAGCATCTAGTTTCGATTCGAAATCACGGATCGTGGTAGCGTTCACAATATCCTGTGATAGTGAATTCCACAGGAAGCAAATTATCACGGAAAAGAAATGACGTATACAATCGAGTCATGCATGCGGTATAACGAGACAACTTTAATGACTCCATGTATTCTTAGGTGAATTGGCTTCTATCAAATCGCGGAGAGGGTGATTTTTCATTCGCAGTATATCATAGGTAGGGATCATGCCGATCGTTACTCGCCTTTGGTAAAATCATCAATCACATAATGGCCAATCGTTCTTTGTATGGGATGCGCTGCATGCATCTAATGTCTTTACGCAGCTATGGTGCCGAAACTGGGATAATGTATTCTACCGTTGGATGGATGTAAGTATTTATTATGAGGCAGAGCATCTTAAGAGAAAACCGCCTAAATATTCTCTTCACCATTCCAATGATACCACTTACCCTGTTGAAGACTATCTGGCAATGACTATTCGGTTTCAGGTTATTTTAAATCCAGATACCGAGATCATTCACAGCGCTGGTCCAAGTCAAGTTTTCATGACGAAGACGATACATATAATCGCATTGCTGGCCAACACTTTAACGTGTGTTGGAAGGCATCTTATTTAGTCGAGACTATTGATACAAGGCATCCAAATCCTTTTTCAGCATCAAAAAATCTTCAATTGATCGGATTGGCTTCCATATAATATGTCATTAGCAAAAAGAACCATCTTGCGTAATATCATTCATTTATGACCAGAAAAGATAGACCCGATTACTGAACCTTGAGGGATGCCGCTGGTGACATTGATGGTTTTTGATAGAACGCCGTCAATGCGGACTCGCACATACCGATCGGTCAGATAATTAATTATCGACGATAATAAATTTCCTGTTATTGCTGTAGCAGGCTGTGGTTGACCTCATCAAATGCATTCGATAAATATATATAGCAGAAGTGAACGGAGTATCTTAGATCAAGAGATGTTGTCCAATCTTCCAGAGTAATGAGAAAATTTGACAGATACGATCTGGCCCGGCGAAACCTATGTTGCACTGCTGATAAAATTACTTTAGTTTCAAGGTGACCCACGATACACTCATTTAGGATGCGCTCCTTAATGTTCGAGATTCAGATGAGCAGCGTAACAGGTCTGTAATTTGCCACATTGGAACGACAGCAACCGTTGTAGATTGGTGTTGCCACTCCAGCTATTTATACTAACGGTGCGCAACCGTCGCGAAGACTCCGGATGAAAACATCACCTAGGCTGTATGATAGCTGGATGTAACATGCACAAAGCATAGCAGCGGTAAGATTATCAACACCCAGTCGTTCCCGAACGACTTGGTCAATAATTGGTTCCGTTATAGGTTTTAGTGTTTGATAAATCATGATGCAATAATTGCTGTTTCGGGTAGAACACATGAGAGAAAAAGCTCGCAAGAACATCCTCTGTCTCTTGAACTGTAGCGGTCATTCATTGTTCTGCCATGAGCGAAAAATCATCTGGTTTCACTTTTGTTCTTTTATTCACAATTTTGTGCAGTATTTAGGGCTAATATTCAACTCTTTCCATCATGCATTGCTGGTACTGATATTTGTTCTGTATTTGAGTCACTAAAATCAAGTTGAACCTCGTTAATTTCACACAGTGCATATTTGAGTCTCCATAAGTCCATTTGCTGATGACTTTCGTCTCGTCACTGTGTCTCAAAGCACTGCAGACATAATCGAGCACAAGCACGACATAATCACTCTGCCAAATGGAGTTTCGTAAGCGATTGATTCGATAACCGATGTGTTCGGAAACAAGGTCCAGAATAGATGGCTGATCTGTTACTTTTAGTCGTGTACGGTTTAAGATGTGTCCGTACAAGGGTACTAAATCTAAGACTTCACCAAGTTTGCGATCCTGTGAGTTCTTGGATGCTTTCGTTTTGATTATAGCCGCGGAAGGTTGAAGTCTTCAATGATTAGCATTTGAGTGTGCTGTCGTGCGTTGACGTGCTGAAGTCTTTCAACTAGCATTTCGTTGTGTTCTGCGGTCGATATTAGTGAGCGGTATATGACCACAATTGTAGAGCTGTCACCATATTCCAAGTCAAGTGAGCTCCACACGTGTCAGTGAGTAAAAAATCAGTATTTAAGAAGATATTTTTCTTTACTCGCTTGTGACAATTCAACGCAACGACACCAACAATGCAATCACGCTCAAGGCGGAGGAGTGTAATATTGGGAGAGAAAGAACACTGTCTTTTGATATAAAAGTTTTAGTCACAGCAATATGATGAGGGAAATTGTCTGTACAGATATCAATCAGTTCCGCAAACTTGTTGACTAAACATTAACCATTTTTATAAACACATTTATTCGATACTGCTATATTTTTTGATGATGCCGAATACCGATTAACAGTCAGTGCCTGGGGCGAAGTAGTGTTTGACATTGGGTGTCGGTGGGCTAAGTATAAGATCCTTGGATAATGTTCGTTTTCTTTTTACATTCTGACCTTACTATTTCGGCCACATCGCTGGTTTTGTTCCATCCTCTTTATATTTTGGTAAAAAAAGAACTCGAAAAGTGCCAACAACCACAGCATTAGAAATATCAAGAGAACCCGCAATGAAGCGCCACTGCTTGACGTCTTGCAATATGGTTTCCTGAATTGATGCTCCAGAAGTATTTTCTGGTGCACCATGTACAACTAAACATTGTGATACCGTTTTTTCATTTGGGTTCAAACCATCCGTCCTTACCCAACATGGTACATTGGGATATATGAGGCAGTTTGAATCGTGATCTGTCTTGATTCGGTGCGCATTCAGAAGTACGTTCTCGATATCAGCCTTGCATTTCAGTGTGACTCTTGTCAAGCGAGGTGGAGATGTATGAGCTGAAGTTGGGTGGCGAGTTTGAAAAGGGATTACATGTTCAATTTTATTAGATGACAGAGTTGAGAACATTTCTCGAGTCGTGTTTCTGTTTGCTATCAAACAGACTTTATGGGACTCGCTAACGTTCGTACATATCACGCTTATTGCGTATTTGGAGTTCTAATTCCTTATCGGAAAGTTAGACTTTTTAGAAGTTAACCTTTTGGGGCTTGACTTTGTGACCCTGCTTTTTCTCTTTTTTGGCACACCAATAGTTTTATTCTCAGATTCCTTTAGTGGTGGCTCCAAAATCATTATATTGATGTGATGGTTTACATCAGTGATCACTTGCGTACTCGCATGATTTACCAATATTTCCTCCACACGTCGAAGTCTCAACTCGAAACTGGCCATTCTATTTTCTAATTTGGCTTTAAAAGTATCGGCACCCTGCAAGGATTTAGCTCTGCAATGAACACATACATAGCAGGCGCATGTAACCTTTTCATTATTTATTAATGCTACGAATCAGGGGCTAAATTACGGTCACATTTAACATGCATCTTACCCATGCACAGAAAACACGTGCCTTGGGACTCAAAGGTTGGTCACTACTTTTTACTCGTAAAAACAGCCCGATTTATTCATTGGCTTTGAATTTGTACAACATTTACAACTATTAAAGAAAAATAAGCGATTAGAGCATTCTAGAAAGGATCAATACATATTTTATAAAAGCAGAACCCATCAACTTGTAAGACGTCTCAGAAAATATATCGCTATTTCACGATCAATCGGGTTTCTTTTTTCTACTTTAATGGCCAGTAATGTGGGGGACCGACTTAATTGAAAGTCTTTCAAAAGATACCACGAACACAACACAATGTTAAGTGAATGCCAGTTAAATGAACAACACTTTAACGTGAACAAATTTCTAGTTAGGGTTGGATACAAGTTCCATTTTTACTCATGATGTTGAACAAACTGTTAAAAGATATTTGGATAAAAACGAAAAGCTAATAAACTTTATCTCTTCTATCTGAGGATATGTATTCACTGCGTAAATACACGAAGAAGCCCAGGACCGACTCAGTTTGATTTGCTTAGCAACGTTTCTATATTAACATTAGTCCCACCGTTCACGTCATTCCCATTAAGCATGCAACCTTTTATTACGCCGCCCGTTGTGAATAGAATATTGTAACTTCCTTAGATTTGAAAGGGAATGGTTTCTACGATTGATACGATAAACGCGATAGATCGTGAATCCATTTTCAAAAACTGATTCAAATAAGTACAAAAAATGAAGTTTGTTTCAACAAGTATTCAGATTCCAACGACCCATTCAAATTGAATACTTTCAATGGAAATTGCTTACAGCTCTCGGCAAATTAAAAGCAAGAAATACTTTATGCATCTTCTTTCACGTGAATATGTAGGCATCTACTTGTGCCAAAAATTACAAAGCTGTTTTCTATTCAATTGGGAGTACTGATGCCTTTTAATTCAAAAATAAAAAAATTGAATTTACAACATATTTTGTCTATATAGGCATTCATTAAATCATGCACTTATATCTGAATATTCAAGAGATTGTCTATTTATCTGCTTTCATAAAATCATTTACCCGTCTTTTTAGTTTTCTTCGATGTCATTCCCTCGCAAAACTCCATCTCCATAGTCTGGTTGGTGCCATTTTCAACGATGCATTCCTATAGCGTTCGTGTAAAAACGTCGCAAAACCACAAAGAAATCATATTGAGAAATGTCAGTGGCAATTTAACGCTGTCCAACGTCTGGCAATCTGCGGATTTCTCGATCCAACTCATTCGAACTTCTCAACGTGGCGGTTCGGAAACTTTGAAGGAATATTCCCATCTTCCACTTAAAACGGGTAAGTTTATCAAACACCTCGGTTGTTTCAATTCAATACAATTGATCAACAATCTCGATCTAATTAACAATAAATTGCCGTATGTAATCGGTGAAGACTGTTGAGTGTCGATTATAATTCAGCATGAACTAAATTCTAGATGTTATTTAGTTTTACTACATGACAACAAAATTTTTATTGGTATTTGTCATTTGCATCATATTTCCAGAACCTTTCTTTGTATTTTGATTTCATTTACAAAACTTCGTATTATTCAAGATGATTTACATTGCGAACAATCATTAAAGATTAGTTGCAGTAAAAATAATACCACTGGCAAATATACACAAGCGAGCTAATCATCATGAAGTATACCGGTGATTTGTTAACGTATATTCCTGAAAAATATTTCAGGTTTTTATTCTTTTACAATACGTGCCACAGAAATATTTTATCTATTTTTTAAATATATGCACGTGCTAATTTTTGAAATTTGATCAACTACTATTACCGTTAAAGTCATCCTTTAGTGACAATGTTTAGACTCAGTCTCACACTGACGTAATTATTTCCAAAGTGTTCAACCAAGCACAAACATGTTTGGAGCATTCCGAATGTTTATAATTTTCACGGGGTTTTCTCGGTCGATTAATGTTTCCTTATATGTTGTTGTTGTTGGCCTCCATCGGTCGACGTCGACCATGGATTTACCTCACATGCGCAGCTTTTATAATGACTAAACAATCTTATTTGGGATTGAAAATATCTCACGCAGTGCTCACAGAGATAAGTATTACTCGGACGTTCGGCGTCAGTTGCACGCTGGTCTAGGGATATACGTTCAGAAGCTAATAGCTGTATATGCACTTACGCAGCACGTATACGAAACTTTACACGGTGTCTTCGAAGTTAGCGGTCAAGAGGAAGTTCTTCCCAACTAGAATGGTTAATGCCACGAGTTTTCATATCTCATTTTGCAAACGACTTTGTATCACAAGTGCGGTCAACCCAAAAGTTGACTTTTTGATTTTAACTCAGCAAGAAAATTAAATACTGGTTGTTTTAATATACTTCCATGGTGATATCTAAATTACAAAATGTATCCACATCTATCTCTATATCAGAAAAAGTATACTTGCTGAGCAAAGTTGTGCTTGTATGCCACTGTTATATAGGGTTCGTACAACGAACCACGATGTTCAGACACAGAATCACAAAGGGATTCTTGGTGAAAGCACTCAAGGCGCTTATGGATGACCAAAGTAATGTGTTGTTGTGAGGGATGGGAATGTGAGCAACACGTATACTTGCTGAGCTTATTTGATAACTGAAATTGTGCGAAGTTTTCGACAAATGTGAGCACGATGGATTTCACACATCAGAAACTCCCGTCATTTATATTTGAGATTAATCAAAATTAAATTTAACCAAAAAAATTGAAAGTGACGCAGATTTGTTAGTTTTTTTTAAGAATAGCCGTAATAAAAAATACGTGGTTGAACTCTTTTGGTCGATGTCGACCATGCACGTACATCACAATCCCATGATAGTTTATATGCTCCTTACCTATCAGAATGAATAAATAGTCCGATTCGGGAGGTATAATCTCTCCCGCAGCGATTGATGGAATAGGCAGAACTCGGTCGATCAGTGTAAGTTTCATCTGCCTCATCTGCGTTCAGCTGCCAAGAGCTGTATCTGCTCCTCATCAGCTTGCAGACGACGCTTTACACAATGCCTCTAATGTGAGCGGTCAAGAGAAAGTTCTTCCGAACTCGCGGGGTCAATGCCAAGAGCTTTCATATCTCTTTTGCAAACGTCTTTGTACTGCAAGTGCGGTCTGCCAAATTGTCGACATCCAAATTGCAACTCACCATAGAGTAGATCTTTCAGAATACGACCATTCTCCATTCTGTAGACATGACCAAGCCACAACAGGCGGCGCTGTCGTAGTGGGGTGAACATGATTTGTAGACCAGCTTTGGAAAACACTTCATTATTATTCACTTTGTCCATCCACGATATGTTAAAGATACGACGGATGCTTCGTAGATGGAAAGCATTCAGCTTCCGTTCGTATCTTGCGTTTGTGGTCTATTTTTCAGTGCCGTACAGTAAAGCATTTAGTACACATGTGTTGTATACGATAATCTTTGTCTTTACAGTCAACTTGCGGTTACCTGAAACACGAGTTCAATCGGGACAAAATAACAGCTTCTCTGCCAATAGTTTATCAATCTCCGTGTCTAGCTAGAAGTTATCCGCAACGGATGAACCAAGATATATTAAATGATGTGCTGGTTCAAGCTGACAGTTTCTAACAGTGATGATTGGAGGCGATACAATCCCTTGACCAAGGACTTTGGTCTTGCTCATGCTGATTGTTAGCCCAAAGTCTTATCATGCCGACAAAAAACAGTCCATTAGCGATTAGAGGTTCTCTTGGGAATGAGCTGCATCGTCGGTAAACAGCAGGTCAGGGATTAGCACATCCCATGCCTTGGGTTATACTCTAAACCGGTTCAAGTTGAAAATCTTGCTATGATTTCGCGTGCGTAGGTAAATGCCTTCTGTTCTCGTCCTTAAAGCGTGATTCAGAAGCAGAGCAAAGAAAATGCCGAACAATGTGGTAAGAAGAACACACCAATGTTTGACGTCTCGGCAAATTTCAAAGGCTTCTGAACTACAACCGTTAAAATTGACTGAGCCCTCCATGCCTGAGTGGAACGAAATAACGAGTTTGAGCATTTTTTGGGGTCAGCTTATCAGATCAAGCATTTTGAAAAGGCACTCCCTGCTGACGTAATCGTATGGCTTCGTTAAATCAATAAAAACAGTGTATAATAGCAAACGCTATTCCCGACAATTTTCTTAAGTTGTCTCAGGGAGACAATATTGTCAACTGTTGACGTTCCACCTCAGAAGACACACTGAGATTCGGAGAACACTCCATAAGCCAAAAATCTGTGAGAATTTGGCAAACAACTTGCCTGTAACATTCAGAAGTCAGATTCTATTGAAAATGTTGCCGTCGCCACTTTCACTCTTATTCATAAGTAGCATGATGATCTTCGTGTCTAGCATCTCTTTTGGGACAAACTCCTGCTGCCAGCACTGAAGAATCAAATGGTGAAATGTCTGTTGTAGAGCATTTGATGAGCTCAGGTGGAATTACGTAGTCACTAGGAGACTTCCCATTTGCTAATCGGTCGATTGATCTACTGAGCTCATCGTGAGTAAGGAGGTTTTCCAGAAATTTAATTGTCAGCATGCGCTCAACATTTTCAAATGCATTCTATAAAACCTTAGTGTCCCTAGAGTAGAGGGAGAAGTGCTCTACTCATCTTTCCATGTGCTTAGTTTAGTCGACAATCGGGTTCGCAGATACATACTTAATGGTTGCCGTTTTAAGTTTGTTTGGACCAATAGGTCTCTTGATCTCATCATACATGCCGTGAAAATTTCCAGTATCCGCAGCTATTTTGGATACTGAGGCTAATTTCAGTCCAATAGTTATTTGCACATTGTATTGCAGTCTGGTGGACCTTATTGCTAGCTGCTCTAGAAGTCGTAAATATACATCTGTTGGGATAAATTGAAACTTCAAGACTGCTGACCGTTTCTCGTCCAACACAGCATTCATTTCTGAAGCTTTTGCTTCAAACCAGTCTCTCGTTCGAACCTTTTTCGGACCGTAAGTGGAAAGTGCGAAAAAGTATATGCATATGTTTAGCGAATCCCAATTTTTTGAAGCCGATTCGCGTGGGTTGACTTGTTCAAATTGTCTGTGAAGGTTATGGCAATCGCGCAGCTAAATTAAGTGACGCCTCTCCTTGTCTTATCAGAAAATTTGGTGCGGTTAAATCTCATCTCATTGCACAAACTAGCGAATGGTCAGTGTTGCAGTCTGCGCTTTTGATATGATCTGGTGAATTGTACGCTCCCTATATTAGTGCGCCTAACAAGATTAAGATCAAGCTAATACCAATGCTTAAAGCGAGTATGTTTACAAGATTTTGTTTGAAAGAAAGTGTTACTGACAAAACGACTGAACTGAGTGCACAGTTCTAAAAGGCGTTGTCCATTTTCCTTAATTTTACCCAACGAGGATATCAGACTGTGGCAAGATGCCATCTTATTTACAAGCGTTCTCCAGCTTGATGCGGGCAGTAGCCGTCCAATGAGACAGGAGAATCTCTCCCACCGTCCGAAGCAGCCCCATGCGCTGAGAGCTACGTCAGTCGAGCTATAGCTTTTAACTGGTATTTCCTGGGTTATTATCCATAGAAGCGGATTGAAGTGTCCTCTCCATTGAGATGTACGCCACGGCAGATCTGGTGAACTAGCTGTTTTCATGCAGCAAGTGTTTCCTCTTCACGGGACCATTGCAACCTAAGAAACATCTCAGCTGATACGTTTAGACAACGATTCTGTCGCATGAGTTGGCAGGACGAAGTTGAATACAACTTCGAGCTGCCTATCTGGACTCCGGCTCCGGATTTTCCTTGAGGTTGACTTCTGAAGCATTTTCCATGATTAGATGTAGCCTCAAAGCCGTGTCGGTTTGACATAAGGGATTTCCTTCCCATAAGTGGACCGCCTTCATGGACTTACGAGCTCCACCTGCCCGAAAGAAGCTGGTTTTCAGGTGCCAGTCAGCCACCTTCGATCTTTCTCCAATCATTAGAAACATTTCCGCTGGGTCACACAGGACCGAGCGTGCTGGTGTAGTATTTGAATAATCGAAATGTGTCCAACCTGTACTAAACCCAGAAGTAGCAAACAGAATAAGCAACTAATGACGAAGTATATTCGAATATCGCTCAATTAATAACTAATGGCATATTTTAAAATTTACATGAGTAAACCGTCATTGATTGTCCGTAGTATAATTATCACATCCGCCGCAGTTTTCAAACGATCCTGGGTTTTTATAATTCCGGTACGGCTTGTTCATCAAACGTTCTGATCTTCTTAACATTCTTTCCGGTTCAGCATCTCCAGAGGTATCTAGGATAGTGATGTTATGATCCTCAATGCAATGAGAATCGGAACATAACTGACATGTATCTCTGTAGGTAATTTGATCCACATGACAGCGATGCATTGAGCCATCATCAGAATCCAATATTGGTACCATGCATTTACCAATATTGTCAAGCACGATACCAGAACTCGGTCAGAATTCATTAACACGATGAAATGAAACTTCAGCTGATCATAGGCCAAGCAGATTGTATCTCAGGAATCTTGATTTACATAACATAGCTGGAGTTTGTCCGGTAGTTGCATGAGTACAATTCCGATATTGCAATAAGAAATTGTCAACAAATCAATCAAGTTCGTCAAATGTAGTTGGTGCACAAGAAGAAATTGCTCGCTTTAATGTACCCACAACATTTTCAGCTAATTCATTTGATTGTGGATGACGAGGTATAGTGAATAAGTGTCGACAACCCAGGGAATGTAACAATTGTGTAACACATGCAGCAGAAAAATGACTGCCATTATCACTAACAACAGCAATAGGTACTCCTTCGCGGCTGAATACTTTCCGCAGAGCGAATATAGTAAAACTAGAATTTTGGTTTCTGCGTCAAAAAAACTTCATGTCATTTTGAATAAGAATCAGTCACAACCAATACATAGTACTTGTTTAAAAATGGTCCACAATAATTCAAATGAATGCGCTGCCAAGCTTCATATGAAAATGTCCATGGTGTCCATTTGGATGGTTGTCGGAAAATTTTATGATGACAAGCTTCACGAGAAATAGCAGTTCTACGTATGTCTGCATCTATTTCAGGCCCCCAGCATAAACTTCTGGCTAGAGGCTTCATTTTTCTATTCCAAGATGTCCAGAATGCAAATCATTTAGTACAACTTTGCGCAATGTAATAATAATTATATCATTCAAGCATATTAAACCATCAGGATTTATCGAGAGTTCATCGCTTCTGGTAAAATATGATGGAAATTTCCTCCGAATATGTGAACTCCATCCCTTCTTCAAAGCAGTAATAATAGCAGAAAAGAAACAGTTCGTGTCACGAATTAACAGATGACGACTGACAGGAAGTGATTGTACCAAAAGAGAATCAAAAGTATCATCAGGTTGCGCATCTGGTAGTGGTTGGTGTGACAGGTAATCTACATGCTGAATGTTTTTAGCACTTAGATGTTCAATAGCATAATCATAAGCACTCAGCGCTATAGTCCACCTTTGAACCATTGTGGCAGTACTTTTCGGAATATATTTACCAGGATCTCATATGAATTTTAAGGCTTCATGGTCGGTAACATTGGTGAAACGATGACCAAACAGGAATTTGTGTAAACGTTGAATGGCCCAATAGACAGCGAACGCTTCACGGTGTTTGAGCATAACCCTTTTCAGCAGTAGTTAGCCTGCGAGAAACGCACATTACATGATGTCCATTTTGCTCGGGAACAGCACCAATACCATCAGGAAATGCATCAGTAATTACAAAGGAATGAATTCTGGGACTGAATGAACGAAGAACTGCATCTGATTTTAGAAAGGATAATATGCTGCGTAAACAATGTTCATGTTCATCAGTCCACACAAAAGTTTCTTTTGATTGAAGTAAAAATAATGGTGAAGCTTTTAGACTGAAATTTTGAATGAACCTCGAATAGTATTGCAATACACCGATAAGAGATTTCAATTGTGTCATGTTCTTTGGAGACTCAGCATTGGTCAGTGGGAGTAAACGATTGGGATCTGGTTTATAACCATTACCATCAACAATTTATCCAAGACATTCAAGATTCGAAACAGAAAACAAAGACTTTTTTGGATTAACAGCAACATTTTTAGAAGTGAATCTTCGAAACAGTTCCAATAAACGTTTATCATGAATAGATCGTGTTGGCGTATGCACGATAACATCATCCCGATATACTTCAACTCCAACCATATCGCAGATGATATCACTCAGGACCTTTTAAAATGTAGCAGGAGAATTGCACAAATCAAAATGTAAAAATTTGTACCGAAATAAACTAAATAGTTTATTGATGGTAGTCAACATTGAAGCCTGAGCAGTCAACGGTATTTGTAGGTAATCATCTTTTAGATCAATCTTCGAGAAGAATTTAGATCCCGTCAATCTATTCAAAATATTTTCGGATTCAACTGTCGTGCACGTTTGCTTCAACAATCTAATATTTAATGTAAGACGATAATCGCCGCAAATCCTTGGGGTCTTCCTATCAGACTTCAACGATATTACAATAAGTATGCCCCAAGCAGAGGACTCAATATTTTCAATGATGCCTTTAGAACACAGATCTTTCAAAGCTTTTTCGACAGGTTCCCGGAGTCCATATGGAATAAGGCGGCGTTTGAGAAACACAGGGTTTCCTTCTACTTCAAGAGAAATGGGAGGAAATCGCATTCCACCTGTTGCTTGCGAACATTTTATTAAGAGGTCCTTCAACTCTGAAGTATCTTCAGACGTTGTCAAAAAAGATAGACTAATTTTTTAAGCTTGCATTGCTTTAAAACCGAGAATAGATAAGTCAGTTTTAATAACAATGAATCTGCAGGCAGCAGAATTATTTTCATCTCTGAGAAAATTCATACACGATCCAACAACAGGAATAGAATATCCCGTAATGCCTTTTATGGTGAGGCTAGAAGGTTGGACTTTCGCATGAGGTGCAAACAAAATTAGATCTCTCTGGGCGATAAGCGATTCAACGCTAACCGTATCTAGAATAAAATCTAACGATGCGTCACTAGAAACACAAGAAATGGTTTTACAAATATGGCTAGAATTGAGAGATGTCACTGCCAGAGATAATGATTTAAATTCATCATTAATATCGCTAAAATGAGCATTTCTTGAATCAGTCCAATATGTTTATGAGCTCGACAAACAGAATAAATATGACCGGTTTTCCGCACTTGTGACATCTGTCTTGACGGAATCGGCAAGTATGGCGTGAATGAAGTCTGCCGCATGATGCACACATCACCAAGTTTGGTTGAATTGGAATGCTTATCAGCAACGCGACGATATTACGTTTGATATTTGAACTATTGCCCTGCTATAGCATCCTTCGCTCTTTGACGTTTATGTGTATTAAACATGACACAACTTTCTGCTGGCGATAAACCGCGCATCTTGTTACTGTTCACAGTGAGCTCGAAAATCTTTGAAAGAGGGTTTTGACAATTTCAAGAGCTCATTCTTTAAAACACTGTCATTAATTCCGGCAATGAGGCGATCTTTTAATTGCATTCCTAACAAATCATCGAAGTCGCATTTTGCTGCCTGAATTAACAACTGTAGAATAAAATCGCGATTTCCTTGATTGTGTTGCCGCACCATTGAATGAAATTTGGCACGTTCAGTTGCTTCGAAGTGTACAGGTTTCACATCTTGCAATAAAAGCACTTTCAGTGTTTCGTATGGAAGTGAAATAGGAGAATCTGGGTATGCCAAATTTTTGATTAACGTATATGCAGATTTTCCGACTGAATTCAGAAAATGAACAGACTTTTTATCATTTTCAGCTTTCGGTCGTGTCGACCAGAAGCCAGGAGCTGGACTTAGTTGTCAGAGGCTATATAATACGAGCGCCATTAGAGCATTTTTGAAATTGGGAACAGCCCCAAAACCGCGCCGGCCATGAAAAGCTTATAACGAAATAAACCTTACAAAATTACACACTTCGTGGATATGGTACACTTTATAATCAAAGTTATAATGTATTAATAATGAGTGGATAATGAAATAAGATGAAAAAAGATTATTGTACAGCAATGCGCACAATATTTATTGTAAATTTATGTAACAATTTTGTGATTGAGGCTAGGTATGATTGAGTTGTTTATCCAGTGCCGGCATGCTATAAGTAGAAGTGAAACATGATGTAGACATGCTTCATTTAATCACTGAAGATGAGGATATGATGGAGCAAGTTAGGATGCGCTCGATGATTTTCGAGATGCAGATGAGCAGCGTAACAGGCCTGTAATTTGCTAGATCGGAATGAAAGCAACCCTTGTATATTGGTGTTATCACTCAGGCTATCAATGCTTACGGTGCGCGACCGTCGCGAAGACTCCTGATGAAAAAATCAGCTAGGCTGTATGATAGCTGTATTCAACATGCACAAATAATAGCAAAGGTAGTGTTTTCCCTACCTTCCCTAGGTATTTAGTCGCCGTAGTTGTCTTTCTACAATGATTGGTCATTTTTGGGTTCGGTTTGCGCTCCAGTGAGTTCGTTGGATGCTTGCGTTTCGATTATATGCTCGATGATTAGCATTTAAGCACGCTATCGAACGTTGAAGCGCTGAGGTCTTTTAACTAGCAGTTCGTTGTGTTTAGCGGTCGATGATATTGAACGGTATATGACCCTGATTGTACAGCTATCACAAGATTCCTTGTTATATGAGCACCAAGCGTGTCAGGGAGTGGAAAATCAGTATCTGAGAAGATGTTTTTCTTTATTCGCTTGTGACAATTCAACGCAACACCACCTACAATGCAATCACGCTCATGGCGGAGGAGTTTAATATTGGGAGAGAAAGAACACTGTCGGCCATAGTCTTTTGATACCAAGTTTTAGTCACAGCAATATGATGAGAGAAATTATCTTCACAGATGTAAATCAGTTCCGCCAACTTGTTGACTAAACATTGAACATTTGTATAAACACTTTTGATCGATACACCTTTATGAAGTGATGATTCATGTGGTATTGGATTTGGCGTTAAACAGTTTGATGCAGAATCCCGATGAACAGTCAGTGCATGGAAGGATGAAACATGTGAGCTTTTTATTGGTCGCCGACCGCTTGAGTCGACAATTAAGACTCTGGTTGAATTCCTCGGCCCGACTCGATTTGAGCCAGACCAACGACCTATTTTGATGCATTGATTTCTTATATTTAAATGGAAACGCGGTTATTCGCTGTTTCTAAAGGAATGAGAGTTTGACTTATGACTTTGTGTTTGTGTGGGATAAGTCTTGCTTTTGTTCATTCAGACCTTACTGTTTCGGCCGCATCGCTAGTTAAAAACCTAATCTTCAGGGGTTTCAGTCAATTATATTTACATTTTGGCGAAAATGAAACTCGCCACTCAGTGTAGCGCCATTCTATGACGTTGTATAAGGTTACTTGAATAGATGCCCGAGAGGTATTTTCTGGTACACGACGAAGAACGATACTTCGTGTTATCGTTCTTTCCACGGCTTTCAATCTACCCTCCATTTACAACCAAGTTACATCGGGATATACAATCGGCAGTTTGACTCGGGATTTGTGTCGAGTCGGTACGCATTAAGCATTTGCTTTCTCGATATCAACCTTGCATTTCAGTATGACTCTTTTCAAGCAAGCTTGAGCAATATAAGCTGAAGTTGATTGGCGTGTCAGAGTCACTGTGTCATCGATTACAGGTTCAATTTGCATTAGATGACAGATTTGAGTGCTTTTAACGAGGTCGTATTTCTGTTTGACATCAAACGGGCTTTCTTGGGATTCGAAAACGTTCGAACATATTACGCTTGGTGCGTATGGGGAGTTTTTATTGAGTGTATAAAAGTCAGAACTTTTAGAATTGAAACCATATGGGGGATTGACTATGAGTTAAATAATCTTCAATGATTTTGTTGAAAACATTCATCACCATTTTTATTTATTGCTAAAGTGGATGATGACACCAAATTAAACGCGATTATTTTATTGCTCAAGATTATATTTCATATTTTATTAGTATTAAATTAATGTAATATATTAATTACGAAAAATAATCGTTTCTCAGTTATGTAATTAAAAGATTTAAATTCGAAATTATTTGCATACCCCCAAATAAAGTGTTGTAAAGGCGATAGCAGAAGCGATTTATCGAGTGAAAGCTATCAAATAATGCTTCTTTTATGCTGTAAAAGTTTTCAAATGTATATTACTCAAAGCCAGTTTTCACATTTCATCCGGATACTGAATCACAGAAATCTCTTCCTTGATGCCTAAAACTTTTGATTAATTTCAGCTCAAAAATACTTAATACTTGTATAGCTAAAATTTAAGTAACTGCTCATCTTTTGGCCGTATATATTTTCAGTTTAACATTACATTTTTGTTTATTAGTCACAGCGTGCTACTTATGAGTAGCCATATTTATATTAGAATAATCATAGTTTTACTCATGTAAATAACGAGTATGATAAAATCAGGTATTCGAAAATGAAACAATAATTTTATGAAATAATATCATTTTTATTCAACAATCTTTTTGTTCATTTCAGATTATCGCGGTATGCAAACGAGGAACAAATACTTACTTGTGTCCTTTGCTTTTTTGGCGACTTGTGCTTCGATTATTTTTGTTTCAAAAGATATCACATTCTTTTCTGCATGATTCAAGTGCAAAATTTCTTATCAATACCAATTGAACTACCTAAGCGCACCGCGAATACAAGCAGTTTAGGAGGCGAATACTTTTCCATGACCTTCAATGGCAGAACATTTTCATTACATCGCAGAAAATAAGCACGATTGTGCATTGGATTTTGTGCCGTCACGCATTTTGCATTGCTTGTTATAGTAAACATGTTCCTTGCAATCAATTGCTATATTTTTATGAAATGAATTTGATCATTTTTTGTGCAATTTGTTGACTTATATACACTTTGTCGTGAATAGTTAAACTATGGCATTCCATTACGTTTATTCAATCAATTTTAAAGATTCGCTGTTGAATTGGGGAAATTCTGAACTTGAAGCCGAAGTTTTGATACACTTTCACTAAGGAGAGCACTATAATTTATTTGCTAGGTAAAGTCTTCGTAATTCAACCTAATGGTTGTTTTTGAATTTAGATGAAGTACTTATCCAATGCACAGTATAGTGGCATACATAAAATAAATGCAAATGAAAATTCAGGTAGTTCAATCAAACAAACCGTATGACAAATTTATGAGATAAACATTTTCTCAATTTATCTTCTTAATAATTTTCGCCGGGATCAACTAGTTACGTCTGTCAATGAACATTCAAATTGTGATTTTTAGTCAGATGAACTAGAAGTTCGTTTAGATTTTATCTCACATATTTGACAAATATTATCTCATTTGTGTAGAGCTTAAAACACCCATTTCAATCAATATTCGCATTCTATTGAAACAAAACTCGTGATGACGGCCAGGTCTTATTGCGAGGGGAAATGAAATGTCACGTCACTCCAGGTCAAATGCTTTCCAGTTCTTTACCATGTTGACCCACAGATTCAGGACACTCGAACTGACCTCAATCTCATCTACCCCTGTTTCCCACCAAGCCGTTTATTTTGTTACGAGTCCACCTTTTCAACAATAATCACGTTGATTCCTTAATCCCAAAAGACACGAGAACGCGTCAAAGCGGCTATCACGCGATTGAGAACACAAAACAATGCCTTACAAGACTGGTCAGTTAGAAATGAACTACCTTTCAATGTCAGAAAATGCAAGGTATTGAATATTGGAAGACATTTCGAGTACTCCTACACCCTTGGTTCCCATATTCTTGAAAGCACTGACAAGGAGGAGGACTTGGGTGTGTGGGTGAGCAGCACTTTGAAACCGTCACATAACGTCACAGCTCTCTATGAAAAGACGTCACGAGTACTGCTACTGCTAAAACGCGTGTTCGGGAGTTTCACGAAGCAAACCGTTCATCGAATAATTAATACGTACTTGATGCCAGCCATGGAGTATGCGGTTCAGGCTTGGTCACCTCGGCTACAGAAGGACATCAGCCTCTTGCAGAGAATATATCATCGGACAACCAAGCTCGTACGCGGTTTAGAGCAAAAACAATATGAAGATCGTATTGCAAGTCTCAATCTATTCGACTTTCGCTACCGCCGTCTTAGAGGTGATTTGATACTTATGTTCAATATACTGCATACCCCCAACCATCCCCTAAATCAACTATTCACGCGACTACCACCCAGAACCAGCCGGAGTCACGACTATACAGTACATATTCCCGACTCGAGACTAAACTGTCGAAGGTACTTTTATTCTGTACGTGTATGCTTCACCTGGAAATACCTACCTTGTAATGCTGCACATTCACCCAACTTGGATATATTCAAATCGAATTTGGATAATTTCATGTTGACCAATCCAAACTATAAACCCATATATTTTACACCATAAAAGCTTTGAACTTTGAAACCAGTTTCTGTCCAATGGATTTTTACTTGATTCCTGAACTTCTCAGTAAGCAAACAAATCCCGTTTTTCTACCCATGTTATTCGTAACTCCCATTTATTCTGTGGTTTTGTCAAGCTATATGCTTTTTAGACCATTAAAATTGAATTGAATTGAATTGAATTCAACGTTTATAAGCAAATCACGTAGGCTCTTCAACTTGTCTGTTCTGGTTGTCTCGTTAATATGATATGGCAGTCAATTTCGTGCCAACTGGTTTCATTCGAGTCCAAGAACCCTTTGACATTTTAGGTGTCTTATGTCCCAGTGTTGTGTCGATGGGTAGTGTTCTGCACATCATCGTTCTAAAGCTCATAATTGGCATTCATCCGCAGTCCGTTTCACGCCTTTCCAAAAATTGTTTCAAGCATACACGAATTTATTTCTAATAGACCGACGCGTTATTTTCCTCACTATGATTATATCTTAGAAAGTTTATTGAAGTTCCATTGTTTGGCCTTGATGCTTATTAATATTTCATTTTCTGTTAACAGATGTATCATCAATGACTAGCAAATTGTAGGACCAAAATACTTAAGCTAAGAATTTATATTCAAACTGGAAACAAGTTAATAACTCATTAACCCATTTAACTATAAGTTACGTCTGTTTCAAATGTGTTTTTAACATGTAGCTTTTATTAAAAATAATTTGAATTGTAGGTCTTGAAATATTAAAATAAGGATGTTGTTGTTGGCCTCATTCGGTTGATGTCCACCATGGATTAACATCACAATCCTATTATTTATTTCATGTTCGACAGTTTTCGAATATTTAAGCACAACATTTAGAAAGGTACAATCTCTCACGCAGCGCTTGCAAAGATAAGTAGAACTCGGTCTATCGGCTTCAGTTGTACAAAGATGTCACGATCTGCGTTCAGCAGCTAATAGTTGTATCTGCTCCTCCTCAGCTTGCAGACGACGCTTTACACAATGACTCCAATGTGTGCGGTCATGAGCAAGTTCATCCCAAATCGCGGGGTCCATGCGAAGAGCTTTCATATCTCTTTTTCAAACGTGGTTGTACCGCAATTGCGGAGCAGATTGTCGACTTACTGATTGCAACTCACCATATGAGTAGTTCTTTCTGAATACGACAAATTTACACTCTGTAGACGTAGCCAAGCCACTGCTGTATGGCAAAAATGGTCTGCAGTTCAGTTTTTGAAAACACTTCAGCATTAGTAAATTTGTCCATCCACGATACGTTCAAGATACGACTGATGCTTCATAGATGGAAAGCAATCAGCTTCAGTTTGTGTCTTGCGAAGGAAGTCCAGGTTTCACTGTCGTACAGTCAACTAGCAGTTACCCCAAGAACGAGAGTTCAATCTGGACAAAATAACAGCTTCTCTCCCAATCCGTTTATCAATCTCCGTTCCTAGCGAGAGGTTATCCGCAATGGTTGAACCATGATATGTGAAATGATATGCTGGTTCAAGCTGACAGTTTCCAACAGTGATTATTGTAGGCGATGCAATTCATTGAACAAGGAGTTTGGTCCAGCTCATGCTGATTTTTAGCCCGAAGTCATTGTATGCCGACGAAAAACAGTCCATTTGCGACTGGAGTGAGCAATAATGGGTTACATCATCGCAAACAGCAGGTCACGAATTCGTACAGCCCAGCATTGATTGTGGCATCAACCGGTTCAGGTTGAAAGCTGCCATTAGCTGGCGTACATAGGTTGTCAAGCAGGGGGCGGTTTTGGGGATAAGCTCCCAATTCTAAAAATGCTCCAATGGCACGCGTCTCATATAGCCTCTGGCAACCAAGTCCAGCTCCTGGCCTGCACGCGTGGTCCTGTGCGACCCGGCGGAACTGCTTCTACTGACAGGAGAAAGGGCGAAGTCGGCTGACTGGCGCCTCAAAACCAGCATGCTTCGGGCAGGTGGAGCTCGTAAGTCCATGAAGGCGATCCACCTGGGGGAAGGAAAACCCTTATCTCAAACCTCCACTGCCTTGTGGCTACATCCAATCATGGAAAAGGCTTCAGGAGTCAACCTCGAGGAAAAATCCGGAGCCGGAGTCCCGTTAGGTAGTCCGAAGTTTTTTTACAACTTCGCCCTGCCAACTTCTGCGACGGCATCGTTGTCCAAACGTATCAGCCTAGCTGTTCCTTTGGTTCCGATGGTGCCGTGGAGAGAGAGCACTTGCTGCATGGGCAACAGCTAGTTCTCCACTTTGAACTGCCCTGGCGTACATCACAACGCACCAATGGAGAGGACACTCCATTCCGCTTCTGCGGATAATAACACGGGAAGCAGCAGATACCGGTTCAAAGCTATGGCTCGATTGGCGTAGAGCTCAGCGCCTGGGGCTGCTTTCGACGGTGGGAGAGACTTTCAGGTCTCATTGGACGGCTACCGCCCGCCTCAAGCTGGGCACCCCCCAGCCAATATGGTGCCGTCTCGCCACGGTCTGCTATCCTCATTGGGTGCATGGGGATTAGGAATCAACCGACAAGCAGACTGTTATTTCTGCACCAGCGAAACCAACTACGAAAAAACAAATGTCATTTCTGAAACTGGGAACCTGGAACGTCCGGTCCAGGCTTCCTGGATTTCACGACGACGTCTCGAATATCAGAGCCGTAAGAAAATCTGCTGTTATTACCAACGAGTTAAAGAGACTGAAGGTCGACGTGGCAGCCCTACAAGAGACGCGATTACCAGACACTGGTAAGCTGACAGAAAGAGATTACACGTTTTTTGGAAAGGAAGGGGTTCTGATGAGCCTCGACTGCATGGAGTTGGGTTTGCCGTTCGAAACGACCTTCTAAAAGCAACAGAACCGAGCATCAGCGGGAGCGAACGGATTTGGACTCTAAATCTGAGGTGCATTACTGGTACCATTACGCTGGTAAACGTTTATGCGCCGACGCTCTCTGCGACGACTACTGAAAAAGACGCTTTTTATTCCAACCTCGCAACAGTCCTGAAAAACGTGCCACAAAGAAACTGTGTAGTGGTATTGGGTGATTTCAATGCTAGAGTTGGTGCGGATTACGAATCTTGGCAAAACTGTCTCGGGAAATTCGGTGGAGGTAAAACTAATGAAAATGGACTACGCCTTTTAGAATTATGCACACAGTTCAGTCTCTGTGTTAGTAACACTTTCTTTCAAATAAAACCACAGCATAAGGTCTCTTGGAAACATCCTCGCTCTAAGCACTGGCACCAGCTTGATCTTATTCTTGTTAGGCGCACTAATATAGGAAGCGTACTTCTCACCAGATCATATCAAAGCGCAGACTGTGACACTGATCACTCACTGGTTTGTGCAAAACTGAAGCTTTCCGACACGAGATTTCACCGCACCAAATTGTCTGGTAAGCCTAGGATTGACGTCACCCGCATGTTCGAACCTAATCTAGCTGCGCGATTTGCAAAAGCCTTCACAGCCGAGTTCAGCAAGACAACCCCACTTGAATCGGCTTCAGAAAACTGGGAATCGATTAAAAACAGCATATGCCGAGTCGCACTTTCCACTTTCGGTCCGAAGAAACCTCGAACGAGCGACTGGTTCGAAGCAAAAGCTTCTGAGATGACTGCTGTGTTGGATGAGAAACGGTCAGCATTCTTGAGGTTCAAAGGTATGCCAACAGATGAAAACTGACGACTTTTAAGAGCAGCCAGAAATAAGGTCCAACAGACTGCAAGGCGATGTGTAAATGACTACTGGACAGAAATTAGCCTTATTATCCAAAAAGCTGCGGATACTGGAAATTTTCACGGCATGTATGATGGGATCAAGAGAGCCATTGGTCCAAACAAACATAAAATGGCTCCCATTAAGTCTGTATCTGGTGACCCGATTGTGGACAAAACGCAGCAGATGGAAAGATGGGTAGAGCACTTCTCCTCCCTCTACTCTAGGGACAGTACGGTTTTACCACATGTATTTGAAAATTTCGAGCGGTTGCCGACTATTGAATATCTGGATACTCCCCCTACTCTTGATGAGCTCAATAGAGCAATCGACCGCTTAGCGAATGGGAAGGCCCCTGGTGACGATGGAATTCCACCTGAGCTCATCAAATGCGGTAAAGCAGCATTATTACAACCGCTTCACCATTTGCTTCTTCAGTGCTGGCAGGAGGAGTGTGTCCCACGAGAGATGCGAGACACAAAGATCATCACGCTATTCAAGAATAAAGGAGATAGAGGCGACTGCAACAATTACAGAGGAATCTCCCTTCTGAATGTTGTAGGCAAATTTTTTTGCTAAAGTCTTACAGATCCGGCTGCAAGTTTTAGCTGATAGAATTTACTCCGAATCTCAATGTGGCTTTCGCAAGGGAAGATCGACCGTTGACATGATCTTCTCACTAAGACAACTTCAAGAAAAGTGTCGGGAACAGCGTATGCCATTATACGCTGTTTTTATTGATTTAACGAAGGCATTCGACTACGTCAGCAGGGAGGGTCTTTTCAAAATGCTTAATTTGATAGGCTGCCCACCAAGACTGCTAAAGCTCGTTATTTAATTGCACTCAGGCATGAAGGGCTCAGTCCATTTTAACGGTTTCAGCTCAGAAGCCTTTGAAATCCGCCGAGGCGTCAAACAAGGGTGTGTTCTGGCTCCCACGCTGTTCGGCATTTTCTTTGCTCTGCTTCTGAAGTACGCTTTCAGGACGAGAACAGAAGGTATTTACTTACGTACGCGAAATGATGGCAAGCTTTTCAACCTAAACCGGTTGAGAGCACAAACCAAGGCACGTAATGTGCTAATCCGTGACCTGCTGTTTGCCGACGATGCAGCCTTTATTGCTCACTCCCAGAAGCACCTTCAGTCTCTAATGGACTGTTTTTCGTCGGCATGCAAAGACTTTGGTCTAACAATCAGCATGAGCAAGACCAAAGTCCTTAGCCAAGGGACTGTATCGCCTCCCATCATAACTGTTGGAAACTGTCAGCTTGAATCAGTACCTCAGTTCACATACCTTGGTTCAACCATTGCGGATAACCTCTCGCTAGACACGGAGATTGATAAGCGAATTGGCAGAGCAGCTGTCATTCTGTCCCGTTTGAACTCTCGTGTTGGGGGTAACCGCAAGCTGACTGTAAAGACGAAAATGATGGTGTACAGCGCGTGCGTACTGAACGCTTTACTGTACGGCAGTGAAACCTGGACCACCCACGCAAGACACGAACGGAAGCTGAATTCTTTCCATCTACGAAGCATCCGTCGTATCTTGAAGATATCGTGGATGGACAGAGTGACTAATGCTGAAGTGCTTTTAAAAGCTGGTCTACAGAGCATGTTCACTCTATTGCGACAGCGCCGCCTGCGCTGGCTTGGTCATGTCTATAGAATGGAAAATGGTCGTATTCCGAAAGATCTACTTTATGGTGAGTTGCAACTAGGAAGTCGACCATTGGGCAGACCGCACTTGCGGTACAAAGACGTTTGTAAAAGAGATATGAAAGCTCTTGGCATTGACCCGGCGAGTTGGGAAGAACTTGCTCTCGACCGCTCACATTGGAGGCACTGTGTAAATCGTCGTCTGCATGCTGGGGAGGAGCAGATACAGCTCTTGGCAGCTGAACGCAGATCACGCCGCCGACGTGCAACTAACGCAATACAACCGAGTTCTGACTATCGTTGCCAGCGCTGCGGGAGAGATGGTTCCTCCCGAATCGGACTGTTTAGTCACTCAAAAAGCTGCAAAACTTGAACATTCACGCGTTTGTGATGTACATCCATGGTCGACATCGACCGAATT
>JACCGJ010002164.1:0-12927 GCA_013407085.1 Atriophallophorus winterbourni
TATTGATAAACTGGAACCTCGTTTCCCTAACTTGTTTCGGGATGAATTGGGACGAATCCCGAACGGCAAGCACAGGATAAATCTACGGTCTGATGCTCGACCTTTTGCTATATCTCAGCCACGGCCCATTTCTTTGACAAAACGCAGTTCCGTTTGTGATGCGTTGAGCAAGATGGTTGCAGATGATTTGATTGAACCCATACAATGTTCTGAATGAGTGCATCCCTTGGTAGCGGTTAGGAAGAAAGACTGAACCATTCGCATATGCACTGACCTAAGGATGCTTAATAAATATGTCATTGTGGAAAATTTTCCACTTTCTACAGCTGATGAATTGATTGTGAAGCTCTTAGGAGCAAGAATCTTCTCAGAACTGGACATCCGAAGTGCATATTTCCACATGCCTTTGACAGACGAATCTAGACCACTGACAGCCTTTCTTACACCTAATGGATTGTATCAGTACAAAGTTCTGCCTATGGGTCTTAACAGCGCTCCAGCAGCCTGGCAGAAATTTATCACATTATCATTGTCCGACATACCCGGCTGCATTGCCTATATGGATGATATCTGTGTTTTCGGATCATCTTTGGAAGAGCATGAAATTAATCTTAATACAGTGTTGCATCGCCTCAATTCTTTGAACCTACGTCTGAACATTCAGAAATGCCAATATCGTGCTCAAGAAGTCGAATTTTTGGGTCATTTAATTTCATCCGCAGGCGTTCGGCCGAATGTTAAAAACACACAGGCAATATTGCAATGCCCGAAACCACAGGACAGTGAACAGATCAAACATTTTCTAGGATTGTGTTCCTATTACCTTCGACATTTACATAATTTTGCCACAATCACAGAGCCCCTACGTCGGCTCACCAGACGTGACGTAGCATTCGAATGGAAGTCAGCTCAGGACGATGCATATAATCAGATCCGCCGGATGGTGTCCTTATCTCCCACAGTGTCTATTTTTGATGAGGGTTGCCCGACGTTTGTTACAACTGACGCGTCAGATGTTGGGCTTGGAGCAGTTCTGTCACAGATGCAGCAGGGGACTGAAAAAGTTATTGCCTATGCATCACGTACCTTATCGAAAACCGAGAGAAACTACTCCGCGGGAGAAAAGGAAGCACTGGCTTGCCTTTGGGCCTGTGAACGTTGGCATATTTACCTTTTCGGCCGTCGTTTCACACTGCGAACTGACCATGCAGCACTGACAACCCTGTTGTGCCGCGGGAATAAAGGACAGAAGCCCATTCGAATCAGTCGCTGGTATTCCAGATTGTTAGCTTACGACTTTGAAGTAAACTATATTCCTGGATCACAAAACCGCGTCCCGGATGCTTTGTCTCGTTTACCAATGGAAAATGTTGATGAAAATGAAGATCTAACCGAGGTGACACTGATTGCTAATTTGCAGGTTAACCATCTGGGAGCTATAACACAGAGGTTGATAAATGATCATACCGAAAAAGATAGTTTACTACAAAAGCTTCGCGGATACCTCCAGAGTGCTTGGCCAAGTAAGAAGCTTATTCCTGTTGAGTTGAATCCGTTCTATGCTGTGAGACACGAATTGTCTCTCGTGGATCATTGCATCACAAGAGGCAACCGTATCGTTGTTCCGAAAACTTTAATACCAACAGTGATTGCATGTGGCCACGAAGGACATCCCGGAATTGTACGAACTAAATCACGTATTCGTGAATACTATTGGTGGCCAAGACTGAATGCCTCAATTGAAGCGGCTGTTCGTCAATTGCATGCTGTCAACACGCTGATAAATGTGCCATACCAATACAACCCCCCATTCAACCGATTGACTATCCTATGCACCCTTGGGCAAAAATAGCAATTGACATCATGGGCCCTTTTATGCGAGCTCCGTCATCTAAAAGAAACATGCTTGTTACAACTTGCTTCTACACCAAATGGCCTGAGGCACTACTTTGTGGTGAGGTGACGTCAAAAACCGTGATCAAGTGGTTGCAGTATCTTTTCGCGAGATTCGGATTACCCGAGGAATTAGTTACGGATAACGGTCCACAATTTCGTAGCAACGAGTTCACAGAATTTCTCCGCTTCAATGGCATCAAGCACACTTCACCAGTGCCTTACAATCCAGCAGCGAACGGAATGGTTGAGCGCCTTAACAGAACACTGAAGGAGTCTGTACAAGCCATACAGTTGCAAGGTGATTCGTGGGAGGACGCCCTAATTCTGGCTTTATCAACATACCGAACGACACCACATACGGCCACAGGAAAAACTCCCAGTGAGCTTATGTTTGGGAGACAAGTTCGTACGAAGTTAAATGCCGCATTTCGACCGGCGCAGAGAATCAATAATGACGAGCAGCTTCGTCGACAATGTTATCAAAACAAATACAGGCGGCATGGGCAAACACTCCAACCTGGTTCAACTGTGCGCGTTAAAAAACAAAATTGGTTCAAGGGGGAGAGCGCTTTCAAAGCACCCACGAAAATAAAAACTGTGTGTACACCCGGCACTTACGAATTAGAGGATGGTACAAAAGTTAATGCCAGACGCGTCTATAGTGCTTCCGGGGATCGGCCATTACAACTGCCCGTATGTGACAGAGCAACGCAGCAACCACAAGCTGGAGGGTATAGCCAATTGCGAAGAACGCTCAGGGTACGTAAACCCGTCGACCACTACCAAGCGTGGCGGATTGGCTCGAACAGTAAAGGGGAGAGTGGTGTTGTGTCTACGCTGCATAGACCTGTCCGCTGTGTGCGTTGACTTATTGATTTCCGATCGATCACTCACTCACGCGCCACGCTTTTAAACTTTGTCCATCGATAATATAACACTGGTTTCGTTCACAAGTCCGGTCGTTTGTTCTTACTGTTCTTTCGGGAATAAGTGCTTTGTGCTAACTTGTGAATATAACAACTGGCGTCGCGATTCACTGAACCTGTGACATGCTCAGCTCAGATCGTGCTCCCGATCCGCTTTGGGACGATCCTACTGCTCGTCCAACTGCTGAAGAGTGGCAGAATTTCAAACTATCTTCCAAGGGTTATCTTAACATGATAACAATTTTCAATCCAACAATCAAGATGACCTGTGAACAAGAGATCGTCTTCTTACGTCAATACCTTGGAAGTGAAGGTCAACGATTTTTCGAAGCCCAGAATCTGAGAAACAAAGCAACGATCAACGAAGTGTTCACTGCACTGGATAAATATTGGGGTTCCAGAGTGAATTTGTTTGTCACACGGTATAAATTTTCCCGAATTCGACAGGAACCTGCGGAATCATTAGATGCGTATATTCCGCGGTTGATCCCGGCAGTCCGCCTTTGCGAATTCAATGCAGTTCCCGCAAAGAAGGTAGAAGAAACCTTTCTAATACAACAATTCATTTCCGGCCTATCGGACGGCAGACTCCGGGAAATTCTTCTATCCGAGGATGCAAATAAAATTACTTGGGAACGTGTTCGTGAGATTGCTCAGTGCCGCACTGATATCATGGAGCAGAATAAATCGTTCTTTCATGCAAGTTCTGAGATATCACATGTGAAGCCAGCTTCTGCCCAACGTTCGAAATCATCGGCCATGAGCTGTTTCCGTTGTGGGAGTAACCAACATTTAGCGAACAGTCCATATTGCCAAGCTCGCAAAGGCAAGTGTAACAAATGTGGTAAGCTCGGTCACTTTGCTCGTGTATGTCGGTCCCAAACAGTTTCTCAAGTTGATACAAGTGACACAGACATGGTCGATTCTAATACAGCAACATCGGAAGCTGAACATATTTATGGCATTTCTAGTCACGAACTTACTACATGCTCCGCAATTGAACCCAAATTACCTTCTTCTGATATCCGTACAGTACATTTTTGCTTGGGTGACAGTATGATAACTTTGCCTATGGAATTAGATTCAGCTTGTCCAATAACAATCGTTCCGTACGAGTTTTATTGTACGCATTTACAGTCATTTCCTATTCAACCATCGAATTATGTTTTAGGAAGTTACTCGAATAACCCTGTGCCCATTCTGGGATTTCTCAACGTATTGATTAACTGGAATCTCGTTTCCCTAACTTGTTTCGGGATGAATTGGGACGAATCCCGAACGGCAAGCACAGGATAAATCTACGGTCTGATGCTCGACCTTTTGCTATATCTCAGCCACAGCCCATTCCTTTGACAAAACGCAGTTCCGTTTGTGATGCGTTGAGCAAGATGGTTGCAGATGATTTGATTGAACCCATACAATGTTCTGAATCGGTGCATCCCTTGGTAGCAGTTTGGAAGAAAGACGGAACCATTTGCATATGCACTGACTTAAGGATGCTTGATAAATATGTCATTGTAGAAAAATTTGCACTTCCTACAGCTAATGAATTGATTGTGAAGCTCTCAGGAGCAAGAATCTTCTCAAAACTGGACATTCGAAGTGCATATTTCCACATGCCCTTGACAGACGAATCTCGACCACTGACAGCCTTTCTTACACCTAATGGATTCTATCAGTACAAAGTTCTGCCTATGGGTCTTAACAGCGCTTCAGCAGCCTGACAGAAATTTATCACATTAGCATTGTCCGACATACTCGGCTGCATTGCCTATATAGATGATATCTGTGTTTTCGGATCATCTTTGGAAGAGCATGGAATTAATCTTAATACAGTGGTGCATCGCCTCAATTATTTGAACCTACGTCTGAACATTCAGAAATGCCAATATTGTGCTCAAGAAGTCGAATTTTTGGGTCATTCAATTTCATCCGCAGGCGTTCGGCCGAAAGTTCAAAACACAGAGGCAATATTGCAATGCCCGAAACCACAGGACAGTGAACAGATTAAACATTTTTACTGTTCTTTCGGGAATAAGTGCTTTGTGCTTACTTGTGAATATAACAAGGAACTTAAGAAAAATCTCTCAATTTAAATTAAGGAGCCGAACTCGTAAGTGGTTAACGGTACGAAACATTGCTTGCCGACACCATCGGCAAAACTCATCATCTGAGACCTGGGAAACTTTCTGTTTACTGCGGAACAAAGTAAACAAATTCGACATCCAAGACAAGTTGTGCTTCCAAGAAGTGATATCAAGCATGATGGAGCGAAACCCCAAAATACTATATCGTATGGTTAACGATCAAGCTAAGGTGAAACCTGGAGTAGCGTCCGTGAACACATCAGCTGGACCAACAACAACTGCAGCAGAAACTGCTGATGCTTTAGCCACGTTTTTATCGGTATCCAACCCGATGGAACATACAATGAACAGCCCAAATCCAACACTTTCAAACACGGTTTCCCGAAGTAAAATAAGTGGCACTAAGAAACGCGTCCTCCAAGGCTTATCGAATCTTAAAACCGGAAAGTCTCCTGGGGCCGACGGAATAACCCCGAAAATATTGAAGCAATTTGCGAGTGTGCTATACAAATAACTCACTTACTTGTTCGGGCAAACACTGGCTAGCGGATTGATTCCTACAGATTGGAAACGAGGAATAATTTCTTCAATTTACAAAGGTGGAAATCGCTCCGATGTTTCCAATTACCGACCCGTTACTCTGTTACCAGTGATTTCAAAATTACTTGAGCGCCTCATTGTTGACGATTTAATGAAACATTTCGAGAATAATCAGTTGCTTTCAAGGAATCAGCATGGATTCAGACGAAATTATTCCTGTTTGTCTAATTTACTGGTAACGCTAGATGATTGGACAAAATCGGTGGATAAAGGACAAGCAATACACGCGTGCTACTTAGATATATTAGAAGCATTCGATCGTGTTGACCATTCCCTACTACTGCAGAAGCTTGGAAGGCTTGGTATCACTGAAAAGTTGCTGAATTGGCTAAATGACTACCTAACAAATCGCACTAACCTGGTACGTGTTGATGGTGCATTATCCAAACCAATTGCAGCAGCAAGCATTCGTGGTTCAGAACACTGTCAGCTATTACAAAAGGAACTAGATACGCTTTACAGCTGGTCGTTGAAGAACAAACTGCCGTTTAACTTCAACAAATGCAGGATCATGAATGTGGGGGATGGAGTAGATTTCACATATCACATAGGTTCGCATGTCTCTGAAAATTGCAGTGAATAGAAAGATTTGGGTGTCTGAATATGCTCCAGTTTAAAAACATCACTTCATACTAACAGTGCCTACAAAAAAGCAACATGTGTTCTAAATCTACTCAAACGTGTATTTGGGAAATTTTCGCCTCAGATATTCCCAAAAGGATCATGAATACATACTTGAGACCAGTCATGAAATACGGTGTGCAGTCATGGTATCCGTGGCTCAAGAGAAATGTGGAACATATGCAGCGGATCTATTACCGCTCAACAAAACTAATTCTAAGCATCCGAAGCAAACCATATAAAGAAAGGATGGCTCAACTGAATCTGTTCGATTTTCCCTATCGACGAATCAGATGAGACCTTATCTTACTTTACAAAACATTGCATACCCCGAACCATCCCTTACAGGATTTATTCACGCGAAGAGATACGAGATATTATCGGACCCATGAAAATGTGCTGGTCATACCCCATTCCCGCCTGAACTGTAGAAGGTATTTTTACTTTGTCCTGGTCTGTTTTACTTGGAACAGTTTACCTTCAACCGTTGCTCACGTCACTAGCTTACATGAGTTTGAAACGAAATTAGACGAACTTTTATTGCATTATTCGTTTCCAGAACACTTATGTACTGTTTAATCTTTGTTCTTATATAGTTTTTACACTTGGATTTTAATTTTCACCATCCTATGGTTGTTGTTAAGCTTGTTGATTTTTAGACCATTAGAAACCTTAAAAACCTTGAATTACCTTGAGTACGGCGAAAAATGGGGCGGACAATCAACACTGAGATTTAAAATGTGAAGGGATAAGGTATGTCCGCGTGGGGGTACCGACAGTTGCTCCTCGACAATTGCTCCCCGACAGTTGCTCCGCGACAATTGCTCCTCGGACAATTGCTCCTCGGACAATTGCTCCTCGGACAATTGCTCCGCGACAATTGCTCCTTGCCTTATTGCTCCTTGACCAATTGCTCTATGAATTTTTCTTTTTTCTTTTTTCTTTGAACATTTTAATAAAAATTGAATAAAATACTATAGATCACTGTAATAACAATAACAATAACTAAGCCATGTGTTTTTAGTGTTTTTTCACAAAATTCTGTTATAAAACATCTTGGTGGGGGGGCTGACCACTCAACAGCTGGGTTATTGTGTCGCAAGAATGTTCTGAAGGTAGTTGATTCCATCAAAAGACAAGCGTCTACAACAGAAGAAACCACAATGATGATCATTGCCAGTCAGTGTACAGGCGTTTCTGAAATCACAGCAGCTTCTTTGCCAACAGAACGGGCACTTGAGAGACAAATACAAAGAACGCGAAACCGCAATGGTCGGGTCCCACCACTGCCTGCAAGTCTGGAAGATCTGAATATTCCTGATGACTACAAGACCTTTGATGATAGAGAGCTCTTTCTCCTGCACGACTCTGGACCTGGCTCTCAGCGCATTCTGATTTTCTCAACTCACTAAAATCTGATGTTATTGTCTGAAAGTCAACACTGGTTTGCCGATGGAACATTCAAAGTGGCGCCCAGCCTATTCCATCAATTGTACACATTACACTATTACTTTGTATTTGTCTCTTAAGTGCCCGTTCTGTTGGCAAAGAAGCTGCTGTGATTTCAGAAACGCCTGTACACTGACTGGCAATGATCATCATTGTGGTTTCTTCTGTTGTAGACGCTTGTCTTTTGATGGAATCAACTACCTTCAGAACATTCTTGCGACACAATAACCCAGCTGTTGAGTGGTCAGCCCCTACCACCAAAAAGGAAGAAACACATCAAACTGGCGAAAAGAATTAAAAGAGTTGTTGAAGGTCAGCAGGGTCGGAACACCGTGAGTGTACTGAAGAGCATTGCCTTTTGCTACAATTTGTAGGCTTCTGTTGCAGAAGAAGAATGAGAAGATAATCAAGACAGTAGTTTGGAAGATGTTTTATAACAGGATTTTGTGAAAAAAAACACTAAAAACACATGGCTTAGTTATTGTTATTGTTATTACAGTGATCTACAGTATTTTATTCAATTTTTAATAAAATGTTCAAAGAAAAAAAGAAAAAAGAAAAATTCATAGAGCAATTGGTCAAGGAGCAATAGGGCAAGGAGCAATTGTCGCGGAGCAATTGTGCGAGGAGCAATTGTGCGAGGAGCAATTGTCCGAGGAGCAATTGTCCGAGGAGCAATTGTCCGAGGAGCAATTGTCGCGGAGCAACTGTCGGGGAGCAATTGTCGAGGAGCAAATGTCGTGGACCCGTCCGCGTGCCACTTTTCCGTCACAAAAATCAAGGAATTGATTTAATGTATGTCCTTTAGAAGCCTTAATTCCAGAGGTCAGAATGATTTCGAGTCGTATCCTCCTTTGTGTAAACTTGCATAGACCCAGACGTCGCAATCTATCGGTGTACGGAACATTGCGAAAACCTATCACTAACTTCGTTGCTCTATGATAGATTTTATTGAAAAGCGCAATAAGATTTCGCATCCAAAGAGCACAGACCTCCACTGCATATTCCATCGTAGGGCGAAGGTATACATTCATTATCCTTGGCAACTTTACCACAGAGAATCTTCCAAATATTCTCCGTATGACTATCCGGATCGGAATAATCGTTGCTTTGTGACTCGGTACACAGAGCATGTTAGTTCACCCTTCTGGCGCATTTAGTTCCATCATTGTTGCGCCTAGCGCTACAAACGTACATGAATTCTAGGACCGTGATCGCTCCGTCTGATTGGTGGTTTATAAACGATATTCTCTACAACTGTGGGATCTGATGTAAGTATTGAGTCCAAGGTAGACGGCTAGTCTGATATCATATGAGTAAATCCAAAAAAGTGGTTATAAAGAGTTGCTTAGTCCAAGACGGCTTGAAGTTCATATTCAAGTGTCTCTGATGAGTGATCATACCGGATATAAAGCTGGGGAAAGTTGAAATCCCCCTTTATCACTATTTGATTATTGTACCGCGTTAGTACATAGAGCGAAGCATTAATAAGTTTATTGTTTAGGTAAAGAGTTGCTGCTGGAGGACAAAATATTACTTCAATAATACATTGGTCTCATAAAGTTTGACTCAGAGAGTACCAAAGGGCAACAGTTACATCAAGGGTCTGGTCGTTTATAGCTCTACAGATAAACGATTGCTTGAGATAGAGTGTTGCTATGAAGTAAAAGAGCATTTGGAATAATTTTGTGCTCTGATTCTAAAGCGAATAAATGCTTGACTCCAAGTTGAAAACGGGTAATTTTGATATTTTTGTGATCGCCTCGTCAAGATATATCGAATTATTCCATATTTGACCCACAGAACGATAACACGTTGATTTTTACTATTCAGGAATAATGTAGTGCTAATCACGAACTTTCGCTGACAAATGTAAACTATCATTCATCTGTGTTTCGAAAGGATTGTGTGATAAATGTTCAAGTGAAAATGTCGTCATAAGTATAAGGAGGCAGACAACGTCACCAAGTATCATGTAGTACGTATGTGTCAAGCTCGGTCAAACGACCTCAGCGTCTTGATGGCTTGAAGGAAATCGTTTGGGAAGTAATCAATTGATAAATCCGAACAAAGTGACAACCAGGTTTTCAAAGTTTGAGTTCAGTGCCGTTTCAACTTACTACTTGCCTATAAAAGATATGCGTGTGTTCTAACCATGTCATGTGCGTTATAAATACGTTTGACCAATTGGTGTTCACATGTGTTGCGGGATTTATGAGTAAATGTAAATAGCGCTTAAATGATTGAACTCAGGTAAGCAATAAGACACAATCAACAAATGGGTGCGGAACATGGGGATACATGGCGAATGTTGGATCGATTATTTAATAACGTAAAAGAGGTTAGAATGGAGAACGCGATTTAGCATCGATTGGCCATGAGAACATCTGCCTCCTAAATTATACAATACAATTTTGTTAATGGACTCGAAAATATCCCATTCGCCGAGCGACTAAGACGATCGGAGCTGAGGACACTTGCACAAAGGAGAATGCGAGGTGATCTCATTCTCGCATACAAAATACGTAATATTATTTCCCATCCCCCTGTATTATTCCACCTTCGAAATTCCAGCAACATCCGTGGTCATTGTTGTAAGTTGGAAATACCTCATTCCAAACGGAACTGGCGAGGTATTTTTATTCAGTGCGTGTGTGTTTGTTTGGAATTCCTTAACGGCCGATTTGGTGAGCTAAAACTGCTTATCTATATTCAAATGGAAACTTGAAAATTAGATGAAAGGTTATCCAAATTTTGACTCCAACGATCAATAAACTATCTTCGCTCAATTGATTTTGATTTTATTTACGCACATATATAGTTCGACTCTATGGTTAATATGGAGCTAATAGCTTGTTAAACCATAAATCTTCAATCTTCAATCTTGGTTGTAATATTTTCAGTTAGCTATCAAATCTTCGTAAAATACTATCGAATTTAAAAGTTTTCAAATTTCATTGGTTAGAACTCGCACATTTATTCACGTTTTATATGAGACGCGAGCAATTGAAAAGCTGTTATTCGCAAACTTCGTTTATACGGTGAATTCTGGATGTGGCTTTTCTTTCTAGTCTGCGTTTGTTTCGTTTTTGATGTCGGTACGTAAACATGTTCTTAATTTCCGATGGTGTATGAAAATCTATTCGGTGTAAATCACACAAATACGTGTTACCTATAAACGTTGTATTCGTCACTTATTTGGGTTTGATTTATAATTAGTAGTTTTCGTCTCATTGAAGTAATATTTTGATTGTATAAACGGGAGCGCAGTTCAGGACATTCAGTGTATATTATCGTACACTCGGAAGTGACTTAACTGAGAATATTGCCTGATTTTGGAAGACGTTATTCGACGCTCATTGGTTAACAGTTCACAATGTATAAGGATTCGTATCCGTACTGTATACTTGTTTCGTTTGAGTACAGGTCATATTACATCATCAGACTTCTATGAATTTCTCGTTTGAAACATAAATAAATTCAGTCTTAACTAGCTACCCTCTTCGAATATTGACGTTAATAGTATAAGGTTTTGTTAGGTCAACGAGAACCGCTCATTTCCGTTGTATAGTTTATTTTTAAAAGTAAGCAATGTACATCAGAATTGCTTGTTGACGTTCATAAATTCTCGCAAATATCGATTCACGTGTAACAATGATGTTGTTTTTGGCCTCCATCGCCCGATGCCGACCACGGATGTATATCACAAGCGCATATGACCAAACATTTCAATTCGGGGTAATAATCTCTGCCACGTAGCTGCTCACAGCAATAAGCAGTTCTTGGTTGATCGCCAGAAGTTGCATGCGGGCGGCGTGAATGACGTGAACCACTATGCAGGAGTATCTGCTCTTTTCCAGATTGTATAGAAGACATCAACAATAATAATAATTTAACTTAATAAATAATTGCTCACTCGTGTTGTCTGTGATGGTAATGCATGCAGACCATTATTTTCCTTTCGATCCCATATGATTGAACAGATAGTTCGTCTTAGCTATATTCGACGGCGGGTGAAATTTCAATCTTTGTTTACAATTCCCCTTCTATTTAGAACAATGCGAATCCTAGTAGAAGTATATTTATCAGTTAAGTGCACAGAACACCAAATCGGTCGTAGTGTGTATGATGGAAGTGTATGCAAACAAGGAATGTTTGTTCATGCCAATGGGTTTAACCCACCTACCGTTGTGTGAAAACGTGATTGAAAACTTTTGTCATGTCAGTGTTATCCAATTTTGACTTCAAATTTCTAGATTCGCTTGTATATTTTTATTTTAAATAATCATCGAAGCCAGCAAAGCAGAAAGATAATACTTACTGTGGTACCATCAATATACGGTTTCTTTAACATGAATCTGTATACATGATGTGCATTCGGCCACTAGATTGGGTGATATGCTGTCAGTTATTTAATCAACATTTTTAATACTTATAATTTATATGAGTATGGTGGGATATGACTTAGTCGCAAACCGAAAAATGTGCAACTGGGTGGGATTCCACGATGAATCGTCAGATGGAATGTCGAACTCAAGTCCGGAATGCCACTATCGTCATAACACGGAAATTCCGGGAACTGTCACTCATAGAATATTTATGTGTTTGAACTTGAGAAATCTTGAGAGATCTAATGTTTAGGCTTTTGTTTTTGTTGCTCTTCCGTCGGTCGGAGTCCACCATGAAGGTTCTACAACAACTCCTTTCGGTTTCATGCTACGCAAACTTTCAGACTACTATACATCCGATTCAAGGGGTACAATCTCTCTCACAGCCCTCACAACTAAAAGCACTACACCGCCTATCAGCGGTAATTGCACGCCGACGGACGGCATGCTTAGACTATTATAATATCTATTGATATATTACAACCATGTATTAAAAGAAGACCATTTTAGAATTATCAACGCTGCTTTCTGTAGAAATAATAAATAACTTACTTACATATTACGCCGAATAAGATTGTATCTTTTGTATGAAACGAAGGTTTTAAATTACATTTCGACAAACGACCCGAACATCAAAGTCGCATTTTGTTCACACGATGATTTGTAGCAGTTTTACGAATTGTAGTGATGATTGACCTGAGTAGTTATTAACATTACTCATGGCTTCCGAACACGGTGGTCAAGCGCTGAGTAATTTTTCGAAGCCTTTCTCAACATTAATAGTGTTAGTTTGGTTAATTTAACTGAAAAGTAGTTCACTGAAAAGAACGTCGTTAGTCATACATGATATATGAATCACCCGAGAACACCAAGTTGAATTTTATTCCAACTGTAACTAAACCAATCGATTTGCAAAGTTTGATGTGATCTGGCGAAATGCACCACAATTCGAGACTGAAC
>JACCGJ010002165.1:0-23169 GCA_013407085.1 Atriophallophorus winterbourni
CACGGAGCAACGCATACGAACTTCGCAATCACGGAAGAAAACAAAGTACGGGTGTTCCAAAATATATTAACCGCCAAAAAGTGTGTTTGCATGCATTTTTCGAATGAAACAAATAATGCGATAAACGAATGCTTGTTTACAAAGTAAGAGGACACAGAAAGATGAATCTCTTCAATACTATTCTACTTGAGCGTTAGTTATGCTTGCAGAAGAGAGAGCATACGCTCAAAATGGTCTTGAGGTCAAAAGGCCAGAAGGTGAGGCCAACGTATATGTTAATGTGTTCGATATAGAACAGGGCCGCTAGAGACAGGCGTGTTCGGACAAACGAAGCGAGATGTCTGCACAAAAGTTTGGAACGGCGGTGACGATGCAGTTATTATATGGCTAGGTAACTAATATTGCTGGAAATTCCATTATCGGCATTTAACGAGTTTGGTTGTATCAATCTCATTTTGACGGTTAGTCAAAAGGGAGAGATCGAACGATGTGCATTAGGAAAAGACAGAGATGTCAGGCTATGATAAGGCGTGAAGAATATCGGAGGAGAATTGAGAAATGTAACGCAAGTGTTGAATCTGGCGTGGTGAATGACGGTCGAGTTTGGAATGCAAGGCAGAAGTCAGTGGCTTGTGATCCATGGAAATGATAAAAACACGATCTTTCATGAGCTAACAAATGATACCGAATTGCAAAATATATCGCAAAGAGCTAACGGACTAATGTGCTGTATCAGGTTTGACCCGGGTTAAGCTTGAGCGAAAATAATGCCAGTGGACAGTCTTTCTTTAGATGGCGCAGCTCCCACGTGCAAATTAGATGCATTGTCAACGATAAAAGGAAGATCAGATCAGGATCCCGTTGAAACTAGAAAAGTGAAATCGTTTAGCATTGTGTGTGTTGTTCCGTGCTGGAAATAATTACTCTTCGCGGGGTATTGAATGAGTATATCAAAAATATACCAAAAATGAACAAATACGAATTAATCTTAAATGAAAAAAACGAGACTTGTTGGGCTCACCAATTATGTAGTTGACCAAAAATAAGTCTGCGCTACAAAAAATACAACAAAAAATGGAATGAACTTACTAAAAGATCACAAGAACAATAGTCCAACGAAAGGTCCAGTGTAGTCCAAAGATAAATCCACACAAGAAAGTCGAAGATATGAATTCCAAGGTGCAAAATGAGTTTAAATGTTGAAGGAGCCGTCAATCACAATTTCAGAACAGAGCAACGCACACAAAATTTGCAATCACAGAAGAAGACCATGTTCGAGCGTTCGAAATTATATTCACCGCCAAAAAGTGTGATTTGCAAGCATTTTTTCGAATAAAACATACAATGCAAAAAACGAATGATTGTTTACAAAGTAGAAGGACCAAAATAGGCGAATCACTGCAATAGATACAGTTTAAAATCGGAAATTGTAAAGGTGCAGTGGAAGCTTCTGCGTAGGTCAGCGTCTGCATTGAGGGAACGATAACCGTTAGTTGAAATCTTTGTTCTGTCGGTCAAACGTAGTACAATGGCGGTTTAAAACTTGCACGCGGCTTCAGAATATTTGACAACGCTGATTAAGAAACTTTATCTACTAGTAATTGAACGAGACGCGTTGTTTACGTTAGCCAGTCCGACATATGTACTGCCTGATCGATACTTAGCTTGATCCTTGTAAATTGAGGTGAATACGCATGGCATAGGGTATCGATCGGTGCGTTCGCAATAACGCTATGGTAGTTACAGAACTCTGAGACATTATTGCGCTTTGGAAAACTCTTTTTTTCATTAGTAACCGAGAAACTAATTTCCCAAAATAAGTTATTAGTATTTTCGCTCTAGGCGTCAAGGTTTTATAACAGATATAATCGCTGTTAATCCGAGAAAGAGCACGGCTAAAACATGGATCAGTTCTTGTAGAGATGGCAAATAATATTTCCCACAACTGGCAGTCACAGAAAGTGATTCACAAAAACCGCGTAAAAATTCAAAAGTGTACCGTGATTGGAACAAACAAAATTTGTACAGAATACACCATAGTACGCCCTCCTTGAGCGTTAAACACAACCAAAAGACGCTAGAAGAACGTTTCAGGTTGTAAAGTCATCAATTTTTATACTCTACGACCAGAACGTGGTTGTCTGTTGATCCCGTGTTGTTAGGCATCAAAAATCGTGTTCATCACTATTTGACTTTTGGGGAGTAACATTTCTTTGATCTTCGTTTGTTTCCAATGTGTGTTCTACGTAAGCAACCTTCAAACGATCGATACTAACCGTTACTTGTGATTCATTATGAATGTACATGAGATACCTACTGAGCACTTTGTAAGGATCAATGTATGGTGGTTGAAGTGGTTGACGTACATGATTGGTACGCAAAAATGCAAATTCACAGGTAGACAAGTCAGATGGGATGTAAACGTGATGGCGAGTTGAAATTGTTTGTAAGGAGTTCGTGAAGATGCGAAGGAGACTGGCATACTGCGGAGCTGTGAGATCCAAAATGATCAGAAACTGTCAGGAAATCCCAAGACAGTTTGAGTGCACTAAACCCTACAACATCTCGTCAGCTGAACAATCTAGGTCTTTTTTCATGGTGGTACGAATACCGAGAAGCACCAAGGATAACGCTCTGAATTCCCGTGGCTCATGTTTGCGGCTTTGAGTTGGCGGTGGAATCTCTCGACTGAGCTGTTTGAAGGGGAGTGTAATACTGTAGTCTGTATGTGCGAGGTACTGAGTGTTTGATTCAGTTCCCGAAAACGAGCTGACTGAAATTGGGAACCTCTGTAAGTGGTAATGGTGTTTGGTACACCAAATTTGCTGATCCGATGCTGAACGAAATCTTTCGTAACCGTTTCGGCACTGATATCAGAGATCAGCACAGCCAATGAATAACGAGCAAAACGATCGAAGCACATCAATATGTACGAACAACCGCTAGAGACCGCTAATGGACCGACGAGATCCAAGTGAACGTGCTGAAAGCGCTTTGTAATGGGTGGAAATACGCCAAGGGAACTGACGGTCTGACTTTCGAGTTTGTTCTTTTGACATTGAAGGCAACTTTTGGTTCCCAGCTGAATATCTTCGTGCATATCGGACCAAAGAAAACGACGGAAAAGCATGCAAATGAATATTTTGTTTGACGGGTAAATAACTTTCGGATAGCTTTTACTCCGGGATATGATAAGCCATGTAAGTGATCGAATACTGTACTTCTTGAATTTGAATGGAAAATTGGACAAGCTTTACCTGTAGACATATCACAAACGATATTAGAGTTGGAATTCGGTTCCAGATTGAGGTGTAACGTATTAATGTAGTACGGGTTCGTTTTGCTGGGAACGTACAAATTGATGCAAGTCGCTTCCGGGCAGGTCGATGACATTTAACTGAATGTGAAAGAAAGTATCCGCAACGGTGTCGCTCGTGAACTGGGAAATATAGTCTAACTGACACATTTCGCGGGTTGTATAACGATCTGATGTCTCCACGAGTGTAAATGTCAATGCTTTCTATGTGTGAGTTCAGTTTCATGAGTTTCAATTTAAGTGACATTTGTGCTGAAAAGCCGATTTACTAAAAGTTTGCATACCTCATTCAATAACATCAGCGATTAAACCTACGGTCGAGCATCACCTCGTCATCAGCATAAAATAGCTCAGAGATAAAACGTTATATTTTTGTTAAAAATTTCAGCTAAATAGTTTGAAACAATAACGCTTAAAGTTTAGAGTAATTCAAGTTAATTCAATGTACCAAATAGTCTAAAATGCTCTAAGCCTAACAACTACCATAGGATTTTAAAATTAAATGTTTGAAAACCATAAATACACTCAAAGAATTACATTACCTCTGATATCAAAATTACATGAGCTACTCATTTTTGACGATCTAATGAAACATTTCGAAAATAATCAGTTGCTTTCGATGAAAGAGCATGGGTTTAGACGTAATTATTCCTGTTTGTCTAATTTACTGATAACGTTGGATGATTGGACAAAATCCGTAGATAATGGGCAAGCAATACATGCCTGCTACTTAGATATCTCAAAAGCATTCGATCGTGTTGACCATTCCCTACTACTGCAGAACCTTGAAATGCTTGGTATCACCGGAAAGTTGTTGAATTGGCTAAACGACTACCTAACAAATCGCACTAACCAGGTATGTGTTGATGGCGCATTATCAAAACCAATCGCAGCAACTAGCGGAGTTCCCCAAAGTTCGGTCTCTCTGGTTTATGTCAATGAAGTACCGGAAATTGTTCGATGTAACATTTCGTTATTTGTGGACGACATAAAGATATGGCATTGCATTCGTATCCCAGAAGACTGTCTGTTATTACAAAAAGATCTTGATACGCTTCACAGCGGCCGTTAAACTTCAACAAATGCGGGATCATGAATGTGGAGAATGGAGTAGAGTTCACAAATCACATAGGTTTGCATGTCCTTAAAAATTGCAGTGAAGAAATAGATTTGGGTGTCTGGATATGCGCCAGTTTAAAATCCTCACTTCACACTAACATTGTCTTTAAAAAAGCAACACGTGTCCTAAATCTACTCAAACGGGTATTTGGAAAATTTTCGCTCAACATATTCCCAAAGATCATGAATACATACTCGAGACCAGTCAGTCGTGGTCTCCGTGGATCAAGAATGATGTAGAACTTATGCAGCGAATCTATCACCGCTCAATAAAACTAGTTCTCAGCATCCGAAACAAACCTTATAAGGAAATGATTGCTCAACTGAACCTGTTCGATTTTCCCTATCGACGAATCAGAGGAGATCTTATTTTATTTTACAAAACATTCCATACACCGAACCATCCCTTACAGGATTTATGCACGCGAAGTGATACCAGAAATTATCAGACCCATGAATATGTGTTGGTGGTACCCCATTCCCATCTGAACCGTCCGTGTCTGTTTTACTTGGAACAGTTTACGATCAACTGTTGCTCACTCCACTAGCTTGCATGAATTTGAAACGAAATTAGACGACTTTTTGCATTATTCGTTTCCAGAACACTTAGATACTGCTTAATCTACTTCCTTATATTGTTTATACACTTAAATTTCAATTTTTACCGTTCTATGGTTGTTGTTAAGCTGGTTGATTTTAGACCATGGAAAACCTGGAATTACCTTAAATTATACTGTCTATAAATACCCAGGAAACAAATGATCGGAAAAAGCCGTTTTCTTTTTCATTCATGTTATATAGTTGAGTGAGTAACCGTGGTAGATAAACTGATTCAGTATAATTGACATAGACAGAACAATAATACCATTTACAATTTAAGCGAGAACGGGCACCACCAACCTCTAGACATAATTTCGATAGTTTAGCGTGCCCCACGGAGTGAAAAGCCCTTGTATAGGATGATTTTGCTGTATATATTATTTTATAAAGTAGGATATTCTCTGCTCTGGTTCGCCGATAAAGTGAGTTGAAGAAATTTTAGTAAGGTATTCTCACTTCATACTGCTTGCTGTGCAGTCCAAGGCTTAGTTTCCTTGAGCGATGATAAGTTCGTTGCATAATTTATATACATTTCTTGCGTCAATTAGGCTAAAATACAAAGCATATTTGATACTAGAATTTTCGCACACCCAGATAAAGAGATATTTCTGCGATATACTGCACTCAAGCGTGACTGCCAAGTATTTATGAGAAATGGAAGGATTTTCTAACTTGCTACATTCGGCACTTGTGCAAGTTGAAGAGCAGCTTGTATTTAATTGACGATTGGTGCAGCTTTTTTAAGTCTGCCTATTAAAACTAGGCAATCCTCAACAGAGTTGATTTTCGTCTAAATTTTTACATCTTCGGTAAAAAGAACAAGTTTACATCACACTAGTTTCGTTAGATCATTCATAAATATTAAGAACAGTATTGGACCGAGTACTGAACCTTGTTGACATCGGCTAGCAGATGTACCATGAACTTCAGCAGCATCGACCTCCTAGTTCAAACCGTATCAAACAAGTTCCTGCCCTCCCGTCCCAAACTCAGGTATCGCCCTCAAATTGCTGTGGATTTATCTCGTTATCGTTGAACTTCACTGGATCTCTCGTTGGACCATTGCTTGTTTGGTCTTTAAGTGAGTTCATTCCACTTTTGTTGTATTCTTTGCAGTGCAGAGTTATTTTTGGTTCACTACAGAGAGAGACACGTTTGAGGCCTTCGGCAATATGCGAGCCAATTAGTGCGAAGAATAATCAATAATATGAATGGTACCGATTCGGCCAATCAGACATCAATATGGAGGACACACTCACGTCCGCGTGATCAAGTTCGCATAGCCGGTCGATAACGGTCTAGACAGCAATAACGGCATATGGCTTAACAGCATATGAGGTGTAGATGCAGAAACAACAAAAGGGTCTGAAAATTTTACCATGAAACTGTCTGATATAACTATTCACATTGCGTCTTTAGGTTTCATCTAGTCACATTTTAAAGCTAGAATTAAAACTCACTCGTGCTGTAGCAGGAAACTTCTGAAACACGATCGTTTCGATAAAAATGAGTTCACAAGGATAAGACTTTAGGGACGGTGAAACTTTAACATTGACAACATGCTTTCCATTGAGATGAGACAAATAAATTTGTACAAATTAGAAAGGGAAACAAAATTTGAAACGGGATAGATTTGAGAGTGCTCACCTCCCTCGCACATAAATCCTCTAGCGCATGATTTCACAACCAGCGATGGGAGAAAGGATTCCGTGGGTGCGAGATGATTTTTTTCAGTTTTTGTCTTGTATGAAGCGTTCTCATTCTCTGTTGGTTCACTGTCAATGTTTCGCGTATTCTGTGTTCGTGTAGTGATCATCTCTTTAGTGTGTCTAATAAACTGTTCTTATAATAATATATGTTACTTATTTTGTTACCATTGTTCTAATGAACTTTCTCTAAAGTAATGTGTTGCTCACATCCCCGTCGCTTACACACCACTACCGGTTTCTGGCTGTTTGCGGTCGTCAGGTGGAGACAGTAAGATTAGGTTCAGTGAGCCTTAAACAGTGGTAAAGTGGTAAACAAGGTTATACTTGAATGCCACTGTTGCATAGGGTTCGTACAACGAACCACGATGTTCAAACACAGAATCATATGGTGACTTGTGGTCAAGCACTCAATCACAATGTGATTCTTGGTCAAGTAGAACTTTCTCTATATTTTTAAGATTACAATTTTTAAATGATTAATTAACCCTTAATGACGTCAATGAAAAGAAAATGGAATTATGATTATCTTCAGTTTTGTTTTACGTGCAGTGAAATAACTAAAAAACTGCGAAAACCTCAATGTCAACTTTGTAATGTCGTCTTCTCCAACGCAAATTTGAAGCCATTGAAGTAGCAAGAACACTTCACCAACCAGTATGGTGGAGCAGGTTTTATTGGTCAAGGTGTTGAATCATTGAAAACAAAAACAATCAGCTTTGATTCAAAAGGAAGCTTTCCAAAGTCCGGTTTTATCTAGCGACAAACCAATATTGATAGCTTCATACGACGTGACGTATTAAGTAGCTAAATCATAGGAAATTGCAGAAGAGTTAGTAAAGTTATGTGTATTGGAAATGGCGAAAATCATTACATGTTCTTTGTGGGGTGTGAGAGCATATTAAAATATTTTTAGGTGTGTGGGATTTAAAAACGTTTTGTACCACAGCCCCAGCGGTTTCGGATTTCTATCATCATCAACTGCAGACAGAAAATTAGCTTAAATGAGCATTAAGACCTTGAAAAAGTGGTAATTTTTTCACGTTAAGGATACTGTTAAACAGGATTGACGCAGCTAAGTTTTGAATGATCGATCGAAACACCACATCAAATTTCACTGATTAAATCCACGGAGATGACGTAGTATTTGGGAGCTCAACTTGCACGTTTCAATGTATTGCTCATGATTTTGTTAAGTATTTCGCATATTCTCTGTTGTCTTATTTCGATAAATGTGTTATTTTGATTGCTAACTACGATATTTCGGCATTGAGCTGTTATTAATTAAGACATGAGTGTAATAAAGAATAAACGCCGGAACTATTTATGTAGGATGTGATACAGCAGCTTTGACTTACGCTAAACGTCACGTCTTGATGGGTACCTTCTAAATTAGGAAGTGTGAGAAAATGCAGTGTGTTATTTCTAATTTATTGGAACGTGTATCTAATGACGACAAGATTAATACAGGAAATTTGGGAACACTGTAAATCAGTTTGTGGGAGTGAGCATGATGTCCAAAACACATTGATCAAGTAAACCTGATTGAAGCAATTGATGTGAGCGCTTGGTCAATAATGCGCACTTTATCTATAAATAAATTTGACCTTGAGAATTAATTTTAAAACTATCATAATGGAATATATCAGCTACGGTTATCATTGGTATCAAGGTCAAAGGTGGTGTGTAAGGGATGGGGATGTGAGCAACAGATTACTAAGGTCAAACCATATTTACCGTTCTCCTATTGGTCCAAAGTTAATTGTAGCTAATCATTTGTCTCCATCGGAGGAAGGGCAACAGTGGGGCAAAATATGGCACAAAAGTGATTCAAAGTGATATTTCAAAGTTGTAGGGTTCTAAAAGCATTTAGCTCAACAATAACCATAGGATGGAGTTATAAGGTTTATACAATAAAAAGAAGAACTGGAAAACTCATGTAGTGTAAATCGTATCAAAGTTTGGGTTGTCTCTCAAGTGTTTGTCCAAATTAGCTTTAAAAATATCCAGGTTGGCTGAGTGTGTAACAGTGGATGGGAGGGTGTTCCATGTGAAACTTACACGTACAGCATACGAATATATTCGACAGTTCAGTCTTGAAGTGGGAATAAGCACTGAAAGTTCCTGTTTCCGACTGGCACGGGGTGGCGAGCGTGTGAAAAGTTTGGACAAGGGATGGTTAGGGACGTGCATAATATTGTACATCAGTATGAGGTCACCTCTTAGTCGACGACAGCGAAAGTAGAAAAGATTGAGACTCCTCAAACGTTCTTCATATGGTTTAGCAGCTAGTCCGGGTACAAGCTTTGTGGTTCGGTGGTAAATACGCTGCAGAAGATTGATGTCTTTCTGAATCCAGGGTGACCAAGCCTGAACAGCGTACTCCATCGCTGGTCTCAAGTAGGTGTTCATGATACGGGGCACCGACTGATTGGAGAATCTGCCGAAAATTCGTCTCAATAACGCCAATACTTGTGACGCCTTTTTGTATGCCGCTTTGCACTGCAGTGAAGTCTTCAGACTTGAACTGGTCAAAACACCCAAATCCTTCTCTTCAGTTGTCCAGACGAGTTGGTGGGACCCAAGAGTGTAGTTGTAATTAACAGTCTTTCCAATGTTTAACACCTTGCACTTTTGGAAGTTGAATGGTAGTTTGTTTCTCGAAGACCAATCGTGCAATGTGTTTAGATCCTTCTGCAAAGTTTCACAGTCATCATTTGTACGTATGCTTCTCCAAAGCTTCATATCGTCTGCAAATAACATAATCTTGCATTTAACACGCTCGGGAACGTCGTTTGCACAAATCGAAAACAAAATCGGTCCGAGGACCGAACCCTGGGGCACTCCGCTCGTAATTTTAAATGATTTCGATAAGGCGCCGTCCACTCTGACTTGGGCACTCCTGTCGCGTAAATAGTTTTCTAGCCAAGCAAGAAGTTTTCCTGTTATCCCGTGCAATTCAAGTTTCTGGATTAAAATACTATGATTGACGCGGTCGAAAGCCTTTGATATGTCTAAAAAGCATGCGTGGATGGAGTAACCATTGTCCACACACTCAGTCCAGTCGTTTAAGGTGAGCAAGAGGTTAGATAGACATGAGTGATGTTTCCTGAAAGCGTGCTGTTCAGTCGCAAGCAATCTATTGTTTTCGAGGTGATGGGTGATCTTTACCGTCATTAAACTCTCTAGCACTTTAGAAATTACTGGCAACAACGTAACTGGTCTATAGTTCGCAGCGTCAGATCGACTCCCGCCCTTGTAGATTGGTGTGATGATGCCAGATTTCCATTCCGCGGGAACGATACTATTTTCGAGCGAAATTTGGAATAACGTGCTTAGTGGACCACACAATGAGGATGCGCAACGTTTGAGGATAAACATAACCTTGTCAGTTCACCATATTGTGATGTCTCGTTTGTTGAGTAAATCCAAATGGCGACTACACTCCGCCCCGGCGCGTGCACTCATTAGTGTAACAGAACGAATGTTGATTTCTAGTAATCTGTTAACAACTGATCGCAACAGAAATACCGTAGCACAACTAGTTAAAAAGATCTTGTGTCAAGCATTTCAGTCGTAGTCTTGGTACAAAGGATCTTTTGAACGTTTTCTCCGGTGTTTTCAAACGTGAGGAAGGTCAACTATAAAGCTTTGATGGCTTGAATGAAAATACTGTAAAACTGTTCCATTTATCTCAAATACACATGTTTTAACCTTAAGCCTAACTAACTTTGAACAAGTGGCACATGTAAAATCGAGGAGGAAGATGAAAAGCAATAAATAATTCAACGTTTTAATGGTCCAAAAGCAAATCAATTTACAGTAAACCCAGATTACAAATAAGGGGATGCATAAAAAACACAAATGTTTTATCAATATGGAAAGTCACCACGTGTATTCAGGTGCGGGGTTGGATTTGGTCAACATATATATTGTCAAGTTCATCCTTGAACATGTTCCGGCTTGATGCACAAATGATATGTGGGTGCAGAGAATTCCATATAAAACAAATTCGGATTGCAAAGAAAAACCTTCAACAATTTGATCTGGAGTATGGAATAATAAACTTGTAGTCCTACGATCGGCTACCACGTGCTTCTTGCCGATGAAACAGTTGTTCAAGTGGGTGATCCACTATATGCAGAATGTTGAACAGCAGGATCAAGTCACCCCTGAGACGACGGTATGAAGTCAAAAAGGTTCAGAGCTACAATCCTCTCCTCGTATGTCCAGTTATATAGTCCGGTCACCAGTTTTGTAGTGCGGTGGTATACGCGTTGAAGACAGTGGGGACCATCGTAACGGCACCCGTCCGTACCCACCGACCGTACCGTTACTCCTGATTGTGGTCTGAGTTAGGTGTTAATTGTTCCGTGGGAGTTATCTGCTTTGAGAAAACTACCGAAGGATTTTCATGACAATATTAAGCTTAGCAGGACTTTTGTGTACCACAGAACACTGCGGTGAAGACTACAAGTTGATGCGTATGCCACACATTCAGGTCTTTCTCCTTCCCATAACCCATTGAAAGTTGTGAGATGTCAGAGAGTAGGAGTATGTAATTCGGAAAATTTTACCGACATTCTACCATTAACTTTTTTGATTGTTGGAATGGTAGGTCGTTTAGCAAGGATCGTATTGAAGTACTGCTTCGAAATCTTTTGTATAATTGGCAATTTCTATGAGTACCGCTAGTCCAGACTTGATGCGCACACGATTTCAGGGAATATAGTTTTACACGTGGAAGAGTATTGGCCTCATACACTACTTGTAATTCCACTGGGATATATAGTGCACCCATAAACTCCAACCTGATAACTCTACCAGTCAAGTATATCTTATCCAGGCCAGTAATCTGGCGCCCACCCCGAGCTGTTCAAATTTTTGTAGCAGTATGCTGTGCTTAACACTGTCAAAAGCTTTAGACATATCCAAGAACAAGCATGGATATGGTATCTATTATCCACGGCTGGAGTCCAGTTATTAAGAGTTATGAGAAGATTGGTGAGGCAAGTGTGTCTTGTCCTGAATCCGTGCTGTGCGATGGAAAGAAACTTACTTTGCTCAAATCGTTCAAGAACTTCAGAAACCACTGGCAACAACGTGACTGGTCTGTAGTTAGACACATCGGATCGATTCTCTCCTTTGTATATCGGAGTGATTAATCCACTTTTCCAGCCAGTAGCAACATTGCTGCAACTCATTGACAGGTTGCAAAGATCACAGAGTGGTGAGAATAGAGCATGGGCGCATTGTTTTAAAAGGAAAGGTATTATTTCATCAGCCCCCGGGGATTTTTTGTATTTAACACGAATAGCTTTACCAGGACACTCTCGGGTTTCACAACGATTTCGTGTATTATGTTAATCTGTGATCTGAATGCAGGCATATCGTAGCATAAGAGCTCGTTTAAAGTAGAACACTAGAGTAGTAAAAGTGAGCCGAGGTCGTTAGCGGCCGCCAGCAGTGGATTGTTTAGTTCCATGAGGCGCAGTAAGCCAAAGCGGAAACGCCTGGCTTCACCCTGGTCTTTTCTGTTCACCGATCGAAGAGGAAGCTAGGGGTTCGTTCAATTTTATCCATCAGATTGATTGATACCCTTCTTTACCTTCTGGATAGTTGGTAACTTTGTTTCTCAAAAACGTAAGATTCCCAGATTCAGGTGTGCCGGCGTATGGGGCTTCTTCACGCACCCAATTTCTCAACTTTATCCAGTTCCATGCGATCCGGATCCGACCAAACAAAGATACACTTGGGGGGCATTGTAAAACTATGGTCATAAAAAAACAACTACCGCTTTGTTTAATTAAAGAAATCAACTCGGTCATTCCGGGCCAAGCGCTCAAGTTTTCTACCGTACATGGCAATGTTTGTTCTGCTGGGCAAAGTATTTACCAACCATAGAAATGAGAGCACATCCATCGTTTGATTGTCTAGATAACTTGCGGGGTTGTTAAAAACCTCAAGACGGTAATACGAAAACATTCACTGTGATGTTCACGACTTCACACCATGCCCCATAATAGAAAACAGCAAGTGTATTATCAACATTGTTGTGATCGCTTTGTTGACGAAATTCTGATAAAAGTTGACATAAGATTCAAGAATGTATGCCCATAAAACGTGTTATTCAGTTATTTATTTATTGTGTGATACAATAATTTATTTCCATCATTAGGCTACCGAGATCACGGGGCCGTTGCATAGTATAAAGTTAATTTAGCATCAGGCGGCACATATTACATGATTTTATCCACTGAACAAAATGCGAAGCTGCTACAATCATTTTTCCATATGTTGCTAATACCCATTTTATTCCTGGGTATGTTGAAAATCTTTGTTAATCGAAATGTTTGAAATCTGCCAGCATGTGGGATCCGATTGAACATCCCACGCCGTTTCCGATATGTAACAGAATGCCAAAAAATCCAAAAAAGAATATTGAATATGCGTTCAGAGAGTGGAAATACTTTAACACCAACGTCACTAAATCCACGTAGTCGCATAGAGACAGATTGCGGTAGAGCAGTGAGAACATGCAACCACGTGATAAACCAAATTCTATTCCTCGAAACATGATCAACGTGCGAAGGAGTGCGTGATATTCAATTCAATTCAATTCAATTTTAATGGTCTAAACATCATATAGCTGTACAAAAAACCACAGAATAATATGGCAACAAGGAATAATATAACAAGCAAAAATGGGATTAGGTTGCTTACTGAGCAGTTGAAGAATCAATTAAAAATCCAAAGGGCAGGAATTGTTTTCATTTGGTGGGATGACAAGTGTAGGTACATGCTGTTAAGATGTATAGTTTTCTTCGATGCACGGGTTTAGGGTCAAAAAGGCATCAAGGCTTCTCTTGAAAGTTTGCTGATTTGGTGAGTTTACAACATAATCTGGCAGATTGTTCGCACGGCAAAAAATGTCTTCTGCAGTTGAGTCTCGAGTGAGGGACACTTAATGTGTGAGCTCTTGTTTTATGCGAGCTCCGTAGATTCAATAAGCATTGAAGAGGGTGATTTTTGGTATTCAAAATATTGTAAACCAGAATCAAATCCCCTCGGAGACGACGACGTGGATAATCAAATAAATTTAGCGTTTGAATCGCTCATTGTAGGGTTTCCGGCTGAGTCCGGTGACAAGTTTGGTAGCTCGATGATATATACGTTGCGAAGTCACAACATCTTTTTTACGCCATGTCGACCATGCTTAAACTGCATATTCCATCGTGGGTCTGATGTACGTATTTATAATGCAGGGAATTGTCTATTTTGAGAAACTTGAGGAGTGAAAATTTCTGTGATGTTTGCGATAGACGTAGTTGCAGTGGCTCGACATCACTAGGGTGTTGCTTATTAACACACCCAAGTCCCTTTGTTCCATGGTCCACGAGAGGCTGTGTGGTCCAAGAAAATACTGGTACTCCACATATTTGCCAATGTTTAACATGTGACACTTTTGGAAATTGAAAAATATGCGATTTTTAGGGACCAAGCCTGGAGGTTGTCCAGATCCTTCTGGAGCAGTTCGCAGTCTTCCGACTTACTTATCTTCGACCACACTTTTATATCGTCCGCGAACAGTACGATCTTGCATTTGATGAGAGCTGGTATGTCATTAGCATAAAGCGCGAAAAGGATTGGTCCGAGGACGGATCCCTGAGGCACTCCACTTGTCACGGCTACCGACTTCGATGGAGCACCGTCCACAGAGACTTGAACAAGCCGATCAGTCAGGTAATTTTTTAACCATGCTAACAGACTGCCAGTGATACCACAACGTTCCAGCTTCTGCAAGAGAATACTGTGGTTTACACGGTCAAATATATATAGACCACAAATCTACAGCGAGCTTGGTAAAACTCTGACTACACTGGGGGAAAACAAAGAATTGACGAGCTACCTTCGGTATACCCATATAACTTTGGTTTCTAACGAAGAAGAAGAAGAAGAAAGAAAGGCTCGAATTGACAATATTCGGAATTTAAGCGTTGTATTAATCTTTTATTAAGCGGTACCTAATTATGGCGATATAGTTACGTGATACACAAAATATGAAATGATGAATTTCACCTCATTTTTCCTACTATAATCTCAGTTCACAATGATAGGTTGACGCAAACGGAATGACGGATTTTCAATATAAAGACGTTCTGGGTAGCAAGATAAAACTTTTTGAAGAGAAAGCTCTTTTTATTTTTCCGGCATCGGTTATCTGCAAGTGCTCCCTAGATACAATCCGGATAAACTCTTGGCGTCGCGAACAAAATTAAAAACGTTTTGGCAGTGATAGATGCCTCTGTTCAGCCTTCCATCTAAAGAAATTCTGGACGCATCCCCATTGTCTTGCCGGTGAAAACTGAACCGAAGTATTTGAAGGAATAATTCACATTTTGTCTTACGTTTAGTCGAGCATTGTGAACCACAGCACTAGCTATACACCAACGATTAAACGCTGCGCTGGGTAAATAAGCCAATTGGTCTTTTCTTCGTCTACGTCACTTGACATTCAAAGGATGCTTATAGTCCAATTATTGGATTAGAATTATTGGAATAATTGGATGTGGCGTTCCCTGTGCTGACTAATAGCCCTTATCTATAGAAATTCCTATCGGGATTCACGCAATACCTAAAAGATCATCTGAACGATTGTTTTCAAATGTATGTTCATTGATATAATCCTTCTTTTACTATTTTTAATTCGCACAGTTTACGCTGGGTCACGTGCATCTTTTCTCACAGGCAGCGGGCAAATAATTTTTCATCTATTTGTTAAAAGCATATCAGCTAGGATAATACGAGAACTTGTCTATACCGCCACGAAAAACTATCACGGTTTAGGGGTGCCTTGTACGTTTTAACCGGACCAACGTTGTAGACCGTCTAATATAAATCATTCCATATTCTGGGTATAACAAAATGGAGATTTATGAGGTGCACAACTGAAAACCTTACTTTGAATGCACAGCATGCACACCCTGTTAAACCCGAGAGTTGGTACCATGGCTGTGCAATAATGATGAACTCCATCCCGAAATTTTTTTATCGTGAAACTGAGTTGCGCGTTGGGGACATATTAAATAACCATGACGAAACCAAACGCTAATAGGGCGAAGGTGAAAATTACGTCAAGACAATAGAGTTTAAATCACGTGTCGTGTTAGAAGAAGAAGATGAAGAAGATGACTTTATTCATGCATACGATTTTTAAGCAATAACGTCTGTCGCGTTATTTTCACAGGTTTCAAGGACACTCGATCCGAGATTAATTACTCCACCCCTGCGATTTCCGTCTACTTATCGATTGAGTCCCAATTGACCTCATTTGTCAAACGTTCACATTTCTATCACGAATCCAACCGCACAAGAGATGCAAATTGATCAAAGCGCACATGACGAGAAATAAAACAAATTTCAAAATATTCATTTGCATGATTTTCCGTCATTCACACCCCACGACCGGTTTCGTGCTGTTTGCACTCATCAGGTAGGGGCAGTAAGATCAGGATCCGCATGCGCTTGAAACAGTGGAAGAATGGTAAACAAGGAGCGCTTGTATGTAAAACAAATTTCGTTATCACAACATTTTTTCCCATACGTAATCTGATTTATCAGCCGTTCGATTCGAACCCTCGCCAAATTGAAATTTGGCATAGGTTATTCACAGGGTCGGCAGAACACAATCGACCTGGGCTAAGTTTCGTGTATAGCGGGATCAATTCACATGTCTCAGCTGACAATGAGAATGCAGGGAAATCCCGAACTGCTTCAACGAACTGTTAACAACACTACGGAGCTGAAACCCGGTGTTTTTCCGATCATGACAGATAACGGACTAACTGATTCTGTCATAGAAACCGCTAACTCTCTCGCCGGGTTTTATTCACGAGTTTTCACTCAAATGATACATTACAACCATCAGAATTGTCAGCACCAATTGTGTAGGAGACCATATGCGATATATGCATCAGTTCTTACATTGTGAAGCACCACTTATGCGGGTTGAATATCAACAAGTACACGGGAGCTGACGAAATCACACCTGCAATCCTAAGGTTATGCGGCAGTCGTTTGTGCGAACCACTTTCTGATTTATTTAATCACTTTTGAGAATGGGTGTTATACCGACTGAATGGAAGAGAGGAATTATAACACCCATCTACAAAGGTGGAACTCGTTTTGACCCAGCAAATTACCGCCCTGTTATACTCATTCCAGTGATGTCAAAAATTATGGAGCGAATTGTGTGCGAAAGAATTTTGAGTCATCTCCAAACCCAAAGCTTGTTGTCCAGTGAGCAACGTGGATTTCGGAAGTCTCGTTCTTGCTTGACTAACCTACTAGAGACCATGGACGACTAGACGCAGGCAGTGGATGATAGTGGTTGCGTAGCTGCGTATTACTTAGACATGGACCATTCTATATTCATGAGCAAGCTGCAGAATGTTCTTATAAATGGGTGCCATCTTGATCGCAAGGCTATTGTACGTATCGATGGTGTGATGTCTATGGAAATCGAAGCCGCTAGTGGTGTTCCACAAGGCTCGGTACTTGGTCCGGTTTTCTTTTTGGTCTACATCAACGACCTTCCGAAGCCTGTCACAGTCAAAATGGTTCTCTTTGCGGATGATGCTAAAATTGGGAAGCGAATCACGTCAATCATGGATTGTTTGTGCTTATAAAGCGATATAGATATATTGAATAGCTGGTCGGAGAGAAAAAAGCCACCTACGCTGGCTGAGTCATGTGTACAGAATGAAAAATGGTTGTATTCCAAAAGATTAACTCTATGGTGAGTTGAAATCAAGAAGTCGACCTCTGGAGAGACCCCTCTTGCGGTACAAAGACGTTTGCAAACTCGGCAATGATTTTATGAGATGGGAAGAACTAGCATTTGATCGCTCAATTCAAAAGCACTGTCTAAAGTGTCATGTCCAAGGTACGGAAGAGCAGATATAGATCTTTGCTGGTGAACGCATATCATTCCACTGGCGTGCAACTGACGCTGTGAGCGCTGAGATTAGGCTGCGCTAGTAATTGTCAATCCCGGTTTAGTCATTCTACAAGCTATTGCGCATGAAACTATCCCGCGCTTGTGATGTTCAGCCATAATCACATCGACCGTAGGAGACCAACTTTCTCCGTGTCAACGAAAGTGTAGTATTCAAAAAAACGAAAGTATATTCATGAATCGCATCAGCGGAAGTCATCCGGGTCGGCTTGCCCTACCCTGGTCGCGAAGCCAAATATTTCATTCTAAACACCTGATGTTAGAGCATAACCATTTAACTTAAGCTATTTGAAGTTACACGTGCGCGTCATTCTAAACGGGAATAATAGATACGTCCAACATCCAATCAACGCAGAGCAGATAGCGTATATCGTCAAAGGATTGGCTACTGTTCGAGCATATTTAAAAAAAGTTTAGAAAACAAGTCGTCGTGTTCAAATCGTAGAGGTTCTGGATAAGACCTTTATAAAATAGCGAATTTAAATTGTTGTTCACAGCCTTCCCGCCTGGAACATTGACCACCATCATAAAAAGCCTACTTAATTCCAACCAAGCAGCATGCATTGCAAGTTTGGACTCCCTGGTGATAAAATATAATATCGTGCAACCAAACTCGTCAGTGGTTTCCGGAAACTAACGTACGAGAAACGATTGCAAAAACTGAGACTCTGCACATCATTTCAAAGAAGCCTTCGGTGGGATGTGATACTTACATACAAAATATTACATACCCCACAACATCTTTTAAAACAATTACTCGAATTCCGTGAGTCCGAGCATACACGCAGCTACTCAGCGACACTACATATTTCCCATTCCTCTATTAGTTGTCGCCGATATCCTTATTCTGTATGTGTCTGTTTCCTTTGGAATGCCCTCCCCGAAACTATCTTTACCGCTCTCAGCGTCGAAACTTTCATTCGAAATTTAGGCGTGTATTTGCTGCACAACGATTTGACGACACCTGCATATTGACTCATGGTAAGTATATATTGATTGGGCCCCAGTGGTGTTTTCTGACGACTGCGTTCTAGAGACGGCTTTGTCTTTTGAACCCCCTCGTTTTGGCTAACAGACGAACGATCGTATTCCGAATCTTATCTTATCTTATCTTGTGTAGTACAGTCAAGTTCGAAGAAAAAGGAGAAATGGAATAAAGAAAACGGAAGTACTGTTGTTCGTGTCTCTGATATCCTCTCGTTTGCTGTTAGTATCCACTTCTGTATGTGTCGCGCCATATGATTTTTTGAACTGGCCGGGCGACGAAGGTCAATCAATATACACGTGATGCCGACAGACTTTCGAATCACATATTAACGAAAGATAGAGTAAATAGAAGTGTACGATGATAAATGTGTAGAGACACTGGACTACTACAATACAACTGGACTTCACTTGACATTACATTATTATTTTTATTACTTTTTGATGAACGGATATATACTATGCTATGGTAATTATGAAGTTATGTGCTTTCTGTGACCGTAATTTCTTGAATCTTGGATCTTCAATCAGTTCACTCACAATCACTTGCGGATTCCTGTTGTATGTATCCGTCAGTTAGACGTAGCAATCACGTTTTAATGAGCCTCGAGTGTGTGGCAGAATGTTATACTCCGGAGCATGTGTTCAAGGCCGTGTGGAAGTGCTGTCCCTGTCAAGTTCGTAGCAGCGGAATTACATCGTAAAACCAACTTAAATTTTATACCATTCGAAAGTGATGTTCGGGGAGCATGCAAGCAAACTCTATCTTTATTAATTAAAACGTGTCATATGGACGACAGAAAGCTTAATATGCATTCAAATTTACAGATATTTTCTGAATAGATGATCCTACAAGCTTTTCATACTCGTGTGCAAATGGATAATTTTTTTGATCGGATCTTAGAGCCACGTATTGCATCAAGACTGTGTAATGTGATATCGTGTAGATAAGGATATTTTAATACCCAAGTTTTGCCTGAGGTTGTACCGTGATTAAGACGGGTGACCTTCAGCCATGAGGTTCGCGAGTGCACATATCAAAATGCAAAATAAGTGCAAATAATCGTTGGGAAAATAACTAAGACGCCATAGAATCCTTTGGAGTAAGTAAAATCATAGTATATGTATAAATTGTTGCAGGAAGTAAGCTCTAACCACGTTGAACACCCGCGACCCGATATGCAAAAACTATCAATAAAACAGCGAAGTGTGCAGCTGTGCACATAGGACCTAGTTCGATTGTGAAGGCATACTTTCTTGACGGTAATTCAATGAGAGAGATCTGGGAGTACTTGTTGCTGACTCATTGAAGACCAGTGGGCCGCTAATCGGATGTTATGGGCAGTCCGGTGATCTTTCCCAGTGCTCACTCCTGATATATCCAAGATAATCTATGGCTCGCATATCAGATCTCTTATTGATCAGATTAAATTGAAAAAATCTACTCACATTGTCTAATCGGGTGGTTAATTCATGTAATGCTGTGTTGTTACTTTCAGAAGTGAAGTTTAAGACTTATTTGGACTCCTGTCAATTTGATGGACAATGGTAAGCACTGCTTCTATCAAGATCAAGAAGAAGAAGATTCAGGGAACACGATTTTCCCATTGTGTTGCCCAATTGAGAAGTAAAGAAGTATTAACAGTTCAATGAAGTCGAAGGTGGTAAACGATCTTTAATTTAATAATTATCTCTATTTATTTAAAAGTACATTGAACTATTTAATGTGATGCATTCCCGTGTGTATGATAAAGTTCATGCAGTGGTCAGCTGCTACGCGTCGTTGATGTCGGTCGACTGCTTCCTGTGGCGGATATTGTTACAGTTCCACCATCGCGTGTACTACTACTCTCTTGACTTTCTTCATCCTCCCCTTTGGAGCTGCTGCCCTCGATCGTCGAACTCTCATCGCCGGCTTCCAACGCGCGCTGCTGCTGCTTTTTCGCTTGTCTCTTCTCTTTCATTCTCTTGTAACATCGAACACAAGGTTGAAACCATGGCAACGGAGATCCAAACTCATCTGCGTAGGCCAACTCCCATTCACCTCGATTTCCTAAATGAAAGATCTCGTCACGCACTTGACACATGATGCAAGGCCAACAGCAACATATCAGGCATAGCAAATCTCCAATCAAATTGCCCTCCAGTCCGTGCTTCTGACGAATAAGCATTTTGATCGGAATCATTAGCACAGGATGTAATGGAAGCAATCCCAGCGTGATGAGCAGAGAGACTCCCCATGGAAAATGGCACCCGTAATGATAGATATCAGACGTTGCGAACGGACAACAAATTAGGCAGCAGCAACAATTCCCTGGCCAAAGTAAGATAATCAGTAATCAGATTGAATAGAGAACTTCACAAAACAAGCTCAATGCGAATTGAAAACAAGATGTACGAACACATGATCCCGAGTTTAAATTTATATCGATTAATTACTAAATCGGTTTGGTTGTGAACACGTTGATAAAATCACCGAAGACAACAACTGATATGTTCAAGTATTCCTGGAAAAATGTACCAGAATATTATGTTAGTCAACCAAAACCCTCCCATTAGCGATGTCCGTGTATAATTCATTAGTCCCGTACAACATTGGCATGTTACGAATTCCACTTACTTGGCACGACTGAGGGTGAACGGACAGAAAGACAACCCAGTAAGTACGCCAATTTCAAGACCATTTGAAAAAAGCGTCTTTAAGAATGCCATCTAGAAGTTCCTACACAACTATTCAGCTTCGCGAACGCCGTCTGAGTGACCTAATATTGTCCTTTCTCGTATTATTCACCCCAGCATTACTGAATGTGGAAATCAAGACATTAGGACTTCACAAAACGAAGTATAGGAAATCATAAACTTTACAATCCCACGTACTAAACTAACATACAAAAAGTGAATTCTAACACGAAAGCATTCAAATGTATCATCGAAGTGCAGTCCTAAATAATTTTCCGTTAGGATTTTTATTGTTCAGATCTGGTTGCCAGATGAAACAATATATCTCAAGCAATGTTTACTTTGGAGCTGTAAGTGGTATATTTTTCTGCAATTCCGTACCTCAACATAACTATATTTAAATCGAAATTGTATCCACATATGCAAACGAACATCATTCGTGAGCCTTACATTTGATGTTGTTGTCGGCCACCTTCGGTCGATGTCGATCATGGATGTACATCACAATCGCATGATTTTATCAAGTTCCACAGCTTTTCGATTGACTAAACAGTCCGATTCGGAAGGAACAATCTCTCCAGCAGCGCTCGCAACGATAGGTAGAACTCGGTCAATCGGCGTCAGTTGCACGCCGGCAGCGTGATCTGCGTTCAGCCGCCAAGAGCTGTATCTGCTCCTCCCCAGCTTGCTAACGCCGCTTTACACAATGCCTCCAACTTGAGTGGTCAATAGCAAGTTCTAGATTTGATATACAAGTGATAAACTATTATTTTCCACATTTTCATTCATAGAGTAATCCTCTGGTGAAGTACGAATTTTTCGCTTGTTTGGTTTTACCCTCATTCCTTGTATCCTTGAATACTAAAAATGGCTAAATTGATTGCATTTTCTACCTGAAAAATTTTGCATTTCCGAATATAACATTGAATTAAGAACTACGTCAATAGGCTGAGCAACAAATGTATTAGGGTCACGTCGGATACTTGCTAACTGATTAAAATATCAGCATAACTGAAAATAGATCCATTTGCAAGTCAAAAGTTTTCTCACTAACATGTATTCTGGTTATGAGCAGAACATATTTCTATCGGCTAGCTTCCAACTTTATCCAATATTTTAACGACAGCAATTCAACAACTTTTAAATTCTATTATTCAAATGAAATACGTTCCATAAATTCCGAAAAACTAACCCCAATTTTCGCAACATGTTACCGGGTAGGTGTTCCATGGTCGCTTTTTACGCCGAGATGCATACTGTGCCATCCGATCGCCCTGGACCGCTATCCCATAGCGCAGACTAAGTTGATTGGTTAATTTTTGAATCGAACTAAATCGATAAATCACGTGTTGTGTATGTGAAAACGCCGGTGACCGTCAATCATTGCATTAAAATGGCGCGGACGTCATTTTAGTATTCAGTATTACGAACATTGATGGGCAGATTGATGTGGTTCAAGTTGAAATCGATCATTTAACATGTACTGAGTAGTTGTTTTTGTAAGGATGGGTAACAAGTCATATTTAAGAGTTAATTTGATCTAGTTAGTCTAAGTGAGCATTTATTAAACGGATTGATGTGATACGTTTGAACTTTCAGATCAGTGTTTAATACAATTATCAAAACCAACAGTATTCCTCATAAACGATGGCACAATGTGACGAACATGTATGAAGATCGTGCGCTCTTTGAAGTGTTGCTCAGACACCACGCACTTTCGCGAAGCAATCAGTTAAGGGGTATTTGGT
>JACCGJ010002166.1:6509-26903 GCA_013407085.1 Atriophallophorus winterbourni
TTGCTGGTGATGTGACGCCTTCAGCCTAATGAAAATGTATAGTGTATAACTGGTAGAAAGGCGAAGGTACAACACTGAACGTCCCATCCTTCGTTTTAGCCACCACATTCTTCGCAAAAACTTTTTATTTGTTTCGCTCGTGATTGTTAACTGTGAAGTTTCGTACGATATCATCGTTAGATGTAACTAATCTCGCTATACACTTGCGTGTGACAAACTTAGTACATCTCCAATGAATATTGCCATTATTTGATTGCTTCTCGAACCAAAACTCGTTTCCCATGTAAATTAATGTCCTTCGACCTTTGCTACTTGTACCATTGCACACATTTAAATAACTTCTTATCGTAAATCTCATCTTAAACTCCTTCCCTGTAGATTAAATGACTGAAGATTAATTGACTGTGGATGAAGTGACTTGGGTTTTAAATGTCTGGGGATTAAGTGTCGGTGATTAAGTGTCTGGCAATTAAGTGACTGGACACCATCTTGAATAACTTCCCTGGGGATGAAGTGTTTTGGTGATTAAATGTCGGTGATTAAGGGCCCGGACACCATCCCAAATACCTTCTCTGGGGATGAAGTGAATTGGTGATTAAATGTCTGGGCATTAAGTGTCGGTGATTAAGTGTCTGGCGATCAAGTGACCGACCACCTATGGAAGAATACATGTATGTATGAAAGCACAAGCCTGATCCAGGCAAAGTGCCGCACAGTCAGAGACTGCACGTGGGCTGAGATACTGTCAGGTTGCCCAGGCCTAGACAGATATGAGGGGGAGAATAGAAATAGAAATGGTAGTGAGACTCCAGCGTGTTTCAGCATGCAGCTCACTACAGTTGGCCAATCAATTTAGCACGATGTTAGCCGCACAGCACAGAAATGCTGCACGATTGCACATCCGTGCACAGAAGAATACATACATACATACAGGCTCAAACATAATGGAATAAGGTGGCTACACCTCGAATGGCATGGATCACGTAACAATCGCCTCAAATGTCTTCACCTCTTCATGTCTCTACTGAAGCTTCGTGTTTATGTAGGGAAATGTTCTCATTCATCCCTGTCCTCTTCCAGCCAACAAAAAGTATGCCCCATATTTAGTACAAGGTGGCGTCACTCGTGCTGCGTGTCAAGCCATGTATTTGGAATCGGTCGAATCATCTCCGAGTGAGGAATTCTTGATTCGAATTCATCAGGTGAGCTGACCAGTCGTGCGATATTTGTTTACGTTTTCAGTGTTGTCGCACAATCTAATAACACTACGAATGCTTCTTGCCGGTCCATGGAGGTGGTGCTTTCTTTAATCCAAACATTTAATCATTTTGCGCGTAAATATTCATTTATCTGTCCTTATCTTCTTTAATATCGAAACTTCTGTCCCTAAAGAACCTAATAACATAACATAACATTTCAGTCTACCTGTGGTCTTCGGCCTGTACGATACTTAATTAGTTCCCGGCTTATAGTTTCATGCATATGTATGTGTCGTTATTGACTTGATTCGGTTAATACTGGTCATGGATGTGCATCTCAAGCGCATTATGGTTTCATACTACACAGCCTTTTGACTGAGTAAACAATGCTATTCTTGATTAACAATTTCTCCAACATTGCTCACAGCGATAGGCTTTGCTCAGCCGATCAGTGGCATTTGACGTGGCCAATATATCCTCTTCCCCAGCTTAGTGATCAAATTATGCCTTTCCCTCCTCTTTGTGACAATGTCGTTAGCTGTCAGATCTCTTTTACAAACGTTTTTTTACCACAAATGGTTAGATCCTTTGGAATAAGACCATTTTCGATTCTGTGCATATGACCCAGCCAGCATAGACGGTGCTGTCGTCGTATGTATGAAACATGCTGAAACAGGCTGAAGTCTCACTACCATTTCCTGTTCTATTTTCTTTCTCATATCCTGGGCAACCTCACAGTATCCTAGCCCACGTGCAGTCTCTGACTGTGTGGCACTTTGCCTGGATCAAGCTTGTGCTTTCATACCATACATATAGTATGTATGAATATGTGTGAAAGCACAAGCCTGATCCAGGTAAAGTGCCGCACAGTTATAAACTGCACGTAAGCTAATATACCTAGAAAAATATGAGATAGAAAATAGAAATGGAAGTGGTAGTGAAGCTCAAACGTGTTTCAGCATGCAGCTCACTACCGGTGACTAATTAATTTAGCACGGTGTTAGCAGCACAGCACAAAAGTTTTGTACGATTGCACATCCGCTGTCGTAGTACTGTGAACATGCTACCTTTAGAATGGTGGCCGTTCACTTAATCGCCAGATAGCTAATCACCGACACTTAATCCCCAGGTTAGGTATTTAAAATAAGAAGTTATTTAAATGTGTGCAATGACTCTTGAAAATGGTACAAGTAGCAAAGGCAAACAGCCAGAAACCGGTAGTGGTGTGTAACGGATGGGGTTTTGAGCACTACATTATTATTATTGTTATTAATATTATTATTATTATTATTACACAAGTCTTTACAGACGATGTGCCAACAAGTATACCATGAAGAGGGTACACGATGAAAGAAAAAAAGTAGGTTCCATGGTTCTCGTTGAAGGCGACATACTACCCGGTTGCCAAGGCCGAAGTAGAGGGTTAGCTTAGGGGACCCTACCCGGAGCCTTTGACTCAAAAGTCTTCCCGCAAGGCAACGGTTTTTTCCCTTCGCGAGAGCCGGTGACCATTTTGAGGGTTCTTGCGCCTCTCTTGAAGTGCCTCGGCGATTGTTCGAGTACGCCTTTCTAGCCTTTGCACGGCCAGGCGCAACCTGCAAGGCAGTTGGGATTTTTCCTCAGGATTCACTCCCGAAGCCTTTCCCGCAATCAGGTATGCCGCAAGACAGGGTTTTCCTTACCTTAGACGGACTGCCCTCCCAGGCTGACGAGTTCCATCTGCTCGGAGCTAACTGGTTTTGAGGCGCCAGTCATCCGCCTTCGCCCCTAATACTGTCAGTAGAAGCAGTTCCGCCACGTGCAGGCCAGGAGCTGGGCTTTGGTTGTCTGAGGCTGTTTGTGACGCACGCCATATGGGAGCATTTTATAGACAGTGGGAGCTCATCCCCACTGCCACCCCCGGCTATGACAACCTTGGAACCTTGAGCACTATAATACATTATTAAAGGTCTACATTCTTTAGAAGTTATCAAACTGGGTATTAAGTGACTGAAGATTAATTGACTGGGGATGAAGTGACTTGGTGATTAAATGTCAGTAAACCCTTTAGAACACACTTCTGCATTGGTTACTATGTTGATCCACGATATGTTTAGCCCTTTGTCTACGGGAATTGGTTTACGTATTTTATGATATTTTTGTATTATTCTGCTTAATTATGACATAAATAAAACACATGATTAATATTTATGGATCAGATGACAGACGCCGCCTGACAAGTGCACTCCGATGGTGACTGAAGGTACCGACGGGAGCTACTGAGCAATCGACTGCTTGTTTGAGGTGGTAACTAGAGTTACCGTCAGTAGACAAAGGGTTAAAATGCGATGAATGCTACGTAAACGGAGAACGTTCAGCTTCCGTTGCGTGGAGGGTTCAGGTTTCGCTGTCATACAGTAAAGCATTTAGTACGCACGCGCTATATACCATCATTTTTTGTCTTCACGCCCAGCTTGCGGGGCCCCCAGACACGAGAGTGATTGAGATCTGCGCTTATGACGTACCCCTTATTACTGAACGAAGAAATTCTGGAATTGCTAATCGAAATGTTTGCCCAGCGAGTGCGTAGGAAGTTGTCGTTGCACAGTGGTGCATGGTTGTACAATCGTGCATCACTTTTCTGCTGTGCTAAATTGATCTGTTTCCGGTAGTGAGCTGTATGGGAGTATGTATGTATGTATGTATGAAAGCACAAGCCTGATCCAGGCAAAGTGCCGCACAGTCACAGACTGCACGTGGGCTAAGATACTGTCAGGTTGCCCAGGCCTAGACAGATATAAGGGTGGGAAATAGAAATGGTAGTGAGACTCCAGCGTGTTTCAGCATGCAGCTCACTACCGTTGGTCAATCAATTTGGCACGATGTTAGCAGCACAGGACATAAATCCTGCACGATTGCACATCCGTGCAAGCACGATTGCACATCCGTGCCGTATGGGAGTACGCGCTTGAATCTCACTGTCATTGCTATTTTCCTTTCCCATGTCTGTCTAATCCTGGGCAACCTGACAGTATGTTAGCCCACGTGCAGTCTTTGACTGTGTGGCGCTTTTCTAGATCAGTGTTACTTACCCAGCTGCCTTGTACCCCGACAATATTTGAACACTATACATTCTAGTAACATGTTGGAAAAGGTTATATACGGATCGAAAAGCCCACTCATGAAAATCGGTTTGGTAACGCTTTTTACGTATTTCCCTCTGTTTTTATTCCAGCTACTATGCCGAATAGGCCCTTTGGACAAACGATTGGGTGTGCGGGCTAGAATAAACCAATGCCTACCGATAACACTAGGTCTTCTGCGATCGCAGGTAATTGCTTTTCCTCTGCATCACTTGTTTTTTCCTTTGCTGTTCTCGTGTCGATTGAACGGTGGCACGTAGTTGAGCTGGCTCTAGGCCCAGCTGAGTGCTCAGTTTCCGCCTTGTCGTACTTTGTGAAAGATCTTCATCGCTATATTGTACTCGAATATTCTTTATCTTTGCACGGATGTGCAATCGTGCAGTGCTTCTGTGCTGTGCTACTAGCCGTGCTAAATTGATTTGGCACCGGTATCAGGCTGCATGCGAGCACACTCTGTAGTCTCACTGTCATTACTATTTTTCTTTCTCATATCTGGCTAGGCCTGGGCAGCCTGATAGTATCTTAGCTACATGCAAGCATCAGGCTTGTAATTTTGTAAACCATACATGCAAAAATCTTCACGGGTCATAGCGGCTAACGTTACATCAGCTTGATAATATCACCATCCTGTGACTCTTTTTGATTGCGATTGTTTACTAACGTCATGGGCCATACATGCGACCCCGCATTCTTGTTTTTATAATCCTCTCGTTTTTCGGTGATTCCAATTTACGGTTTATATAGCATGAGGCTTTACAGATGCCATAAGATAATTCACGAGACTGGATGTAGCTGTACGGCAGCAGCTGGTCTTCCCCGTAACTGCGAGTAATTGTGTTACGCACTTTAGTTTCCTTTAGGATTTTCCAACGAAAGATGGTCGATCGGTCACGACCACAGCTTTTGATTTAGTCGAAAGCCACGGTTTACTGACACTTAATGGTCAGACACTTAATCTCTAGATACTTAACCATCAGACATTTAATCCCCAAGTCACTTCATCCCAGTCAATTAATCTTCAGTCACTTAATCCCAAGTTTGATAACTTGTGAAGAATGCAGAATACGTTCGAATGAATTTATTTAACAGGAGAGATATGCAATTGATTTTAAGAACGTCAGTCTTTCCGTTGTTGAGCATCGCTGAATTGATCGAGATGTCATGCCATGCAACGAAAAATATGTGAACTAGGGATGTAAATAGATTATGAGGCAGACCATGATTTACACCCCATTATTGGGGCGTTGAATGATGTAGTCGACACATTTGAGAGGTTAACCGAATCGATGCCTCAAAGTGGGAGGATGAATAAACTGTTATCTTATTTTGAACATACCTTTGTTCGAGGTCGACGGATTAGAGGTAGAACAGAAAACTTTGCACCAGCTATATTTCCGCCTGAAACCTGGAATAAGTATGAAGACGCAATAGTAGTGTTGCCCGATCGAATAATGCTGTTAAAGGCTAACACTATGCATTACATCACTCTTTTCTGGCCAACATCCCACCATGTGGACATTTCTTAACGGTTTGCGAAAGGATTGCCGACAGCATAAGCCTCTGTTCTTCAAGCGAGTGCTGGGGTTCATATCAAACAGCAGAAGAAGCATGCTGAGATATGCCCCAGGACATCTCGAGTAATTCAGCGATACTCAACTACGTTCTTAAAATCAATTGCATATCTCTCCTGTTAAATAAATTCATTTGAACGTATTCTGAATTCTTCAGAAGTTATCAAACTGGGGAATAAATGTCTCGGGATTAAGTGACCGGATACCGAAAGCCACATATTACTTGGAATCAGTTTCAATTTCATAGGTTTTCAAGCGCTTCGTTTTCCTCCGATTGCATCACGTTTAAGTTGTTATCGTTGACTTGATTTGTTGTTGCGTAATGGTAATTTTATCATCTCTTCATTTCCATCCCAATCTAGGTAGCTCTTATAGGAAATTATGCTTCTGTTCCAAGCAATTGCCACTCCGGTTCCTCGGGAGTTAGCAGCAGCACAGGATCGACAAGCACTTCGGCTACTGCGGGTGGATTACATGTACCATTGATCACGCTCAGTCAGAGTGGTGGTTCTTCGTCTAGTTCCTTGAATTCTACCTCCACTGTCCCGCTTAGCACCCATATTTCCCAATCAGGATGCATGGTCACGATACCCGCTGGCTTGAATCGTAATCTATCTACCGTGCTCCGTACTCTTCGATTGTACGTGATCAAAGGACTAGGCAGAACAAACGCCTCCATCTTGGGACGGGCTGGTATTATTCCATTGTTAATCCGTCTTTTGGCCGTGGTGTCTGGCCTTCCGACACCGAAGGTTTACCCTGCAACCATAAGTTCTACGGTCCCTCTGCAAAAGACCTCGTCCAGTTCAAACGGACAAATTCCCTCTAGCCAAACAGTCGGCTTAAATCCGCCCGCAACTCAAAGGAACGGTTCTCCCGCGCCGAAACCCGCCGATCGACCAAGTGTCATCTCCCGAAGTTCCAGTGAGAATGGTTTGGTTATGGGAAGCCCGGTGATTGGAGCAGTGACTGCCACAGCGTCGGCAGCCGCTGCACTTCAACGTCATCGTCTTCAGCAGCTAACCAAGCGTTCAAGCAAATCCTCTAGTGCTACGGCGGCATCAAACGGCACGCATTATTTGGCTACATCGGTCAATTCGTTGCTGTCCACGATGCCTGGTTTGATTGCTGTCGGTGTGAAATACCACGCGAAGCTGTTACGCTTGATACTCAATACACTTCATTGTCTGATCAAATGGAGTAAGTTGTTTGGGTTGACAGCAGTTATTCTGCGTCAACGTTGTTTTCATTTTGTCTCATATAAAAAGGTTTTTTATGGCATCCTGAGATTCTGCATGTTTCATCTCTTTCATGTCTTTACTACACGTATGAACGACATCGTGCCGGTGGTAAATTGATTTGTCAGATGTGGCTACCTACACACGCTGTAGTCTTACTGTCATTTTGGTTTTTTATGTTCGTCTCTGTCGGCGCAACCCGGCAATCTCATACTACACGTGCACTCAATGATTATGTAGATCCGGGTCTTGTAGTTTGATACATATATTATACATATCCACGTGTTCTTTCTCAATCGAAAATCAACTGTCTTAACATGGCATACCTAACGGTTTTTGTAACCCGAATCGGGCGTCGTTTTCTACATACTTATGCATGTAGGGAATCACAAGTATAGTATGATAGTGTGAAAGCACAAGCCTGATCCAGGCAAAGTGTCGCACAGTCACAGACTGCGCGTGGGCTAACATGCTGTCAGGTTGCCCAGGCCTAGATAGATATAAGGGTGGGAAATAGAAATGGTAGTGAGACTCCAGCGTGTTTCAGCATGCAGCTCACTACTGGTGTTAGCCGCACAGCACAGAAGTACTGCACGATTGCACATCCGCGCAATCACAAGTAAGGTTTAATGTAAAGTGTCGCGCGTTTGTTTGGGGTCAGATACTGGCGGTTAACTAAAGAAGCGAAAATAGCCATAAGAGTTGATGCATTCTTACAGTCAGTTAGCGATCAATTAAGCAAATGAAGTAAGCATTCACACATCCGTAGGTTTGACATCGCGTGCCCAAGTTTAATTGCCTTGCAGTTTTGACTGTCGTCACAGCCGGGCGTGGCAGTGGTGATGAGCTCTCACTGTCTGTAAAATGCTCCCATATGGAGTGCGTGTCAAACAGCCTCTGACAACCAAAGCCCAGCTCCTGGCCTGCATGTGGCGGAACTGCTTCTACTAACAGGAGAAGGGGCGAAGGCGGATTCCTGGCGCCTCAAAATCAGTTTGCTCCGGGCAGATGGAGTTTCTCAGCCTGGGTGGGCAGTTCATCTAAGGGAAGGAAAACCCTGATTCCAAACCTCCACTGCCTTGCGGTATACCCGATTGCGGGAAAGGCTTCGGGAGTGAACCCTGAGGAAAAAACCTTGCTGCCTTGCAGGTTGCACCTGGTCGTGCAAAGGCTAGAGAGGCGTACTCGAACAATCGCCGAGGCACTTCAAGAGAGGCGCAAGAACCCTCAAAATGGTCACCGGCTCTCGCGAAGGGAAAGAAACCGCTGCCTTGCGGGAAGACTTTTGAATCAAAGGCTCCGGGTGGGGTCCCCTAAGCTAACCCCCTGCTTCGGCCTTGGCAACCGCGTAGTATGTCGCCTTCAACAAGAACCATGGAAGCTACTTCAACTTCATCATGTACCCTCTTCATGGTATACTTGTTGGCATATTGTCTGTAAAGACTTGTGTAATGATAATAATGATGATAACCACAACACTGAGTTCTGAACGGCATACAAGATCAAACTTTGTTCAAGATATACTGATCTTGATCGTACATGATGAGATCAAACACCACCTAACCGGTCGCGGTGGTTTCGCTCCGTATTGTCATAACCATGATCATTGGCATCACACCGATAGCCAATACCATACAACCACGCCGATATGATCCATTATTTCCCCTCATATCTGTCTAGTCCTGGGCAACCTGACAGTATCTTAGCCCACGTGCAGTCTCTCACTGTGCGGCACTTTGCCTGGATCAGGCTTGTGCTTTCATACATACATACATAATAGACTGCACATGGGCTAAGCTATTCTTCGCTTGTCCTGGCCCTCGTAGATATAAGAAATAACCTAAAATATTAACGAGACATGCAGCTCCGTACCGATGCCAGATCAATTTAGCACGGTGTTAGCTGCGCTAAACGGTATTGGTTAACGATGCGATGTAGCAATGGTTACTTAACATTTAGGAATCTCTCTGATACTTGCGTAGGCTTAGGAAACCGGACATTATTTCAGCCCAACTGCGGTTTGTGGCACTACGCGGCACTTTTCCTGGCTCCATGTTTGTGATTTCTGCACCTCATCCCAGTTTGTTTGTGTTTGCTCTCCTATGCAATCCGTAGCTGTTCGAGTCCTACCCTCCCACATCCTTTAAGATTGTACTTTTCTCGTGGTTATATGGCAGTTAAGCATACGGTACATGCTATCAGTGTAATGCTGCCTGCAATGATGGTGATGATGAGGTATATTCAACTCAGACCTCTTGCTAAAGATCCTTGTGTTTGACCTAATTGTTTTGATACATCGTTTTTTCGATCTGACATCTTTTCGCATGTTACACACAATAATGTTTTCATTGATCGTACACTTCATCGTTTGGTTTCGAGGGCATATTTATCAATGTGCATTGTTATTTCGTTCATATTTTCTACTTCGTTGCTATAACAACCGATCTGACAATCACTAAATTCGAATAAATTTAAGGTTGTCACTTTTAGAACAATCGAAAAGTGTGTCGTATGCTCGTTTCCAGATTTTTGAGTTATTTTTGCTTTCCGCTATTATTTTTGATGCGGGTGTTATTTTTGCGGCTCACTCGAGCTAAATGCTTTGTTCGACAGCTTGTCGTCAGAATCGGGTTTTTATCCTGTGTTCAACCGAATGCTTAGCCTCGGCTAAATACCCCATTGATACTCGTGACTTCACATTCCAGCCATCTTTTGCGGTTTTATTCATCTGCTACGTGACACTTGATGTTCACGCGAAACATGATAGCGTGTTTCAGTCGAGATGTAGACATCCCATTCCTGTGTGGGCTTACTCTTCTGTAACTTCCGTATATATCCAATACGGTCGCCGTTCACCTAATCGCCAGACAATTAATCTTCAGTCACTTAATCCCCAGTTTGATAACTTCTGAAGAATGCAACCCCCTCTGCTTCACGAATTTCGGTCTGTTATTAGGCACTCTAATGGCATTACCTCAAAAATTGCTATCTCGCGGACACTCAACAGGCATCAAAACAGTATAAGAAGGAAAGACCAAGTGACGCCATGTTTGATGTTCCAAATATATACAGCGATTTCTTGCTGCATGATTCTAAAGACCATAGTGACGATGCAAGATTTTTTTATCTTCGGTGATCGAAGCCTCGTTAGTGCACTGTCTCTTAGCATTAGAGGTAGAAGACAAAACTTTGCACCAGCTATATTTCCACCTGAAACCTGGAATAAGTACGCAAATAGTGGTGTTGCCCGAACGAATAATGCTGTAGAAGGCTGGCATCATGCATTACAGTCACTCTTTTCTTGCCGACAGCATACGGCCTCAGTTCTGCAAGCAAGTGCTGGGGTTCATCTCGCCAGGACATCTCGAGCAATTCAGCGATACTCAACTACGGAAAGATTGACGTTTTTAAAATCAATTGCATATTCCCCCTGTTAAATAAATTCATTTGAACGTATTATGCATTCTTCAGAAGTTATCAAACTGGGGATTAAGTGACTGAACATTAATTGACTGGGGATGAAGTGACTTGTTGTTTAAATGTCCTGGGATTAAGTGCCTCCAATACACCTTCCAACCACCTAACCGTTACTACTTTTATTCGGATGTGCAATCGTGCAGCATTTCTGTGTTGTATGGCTAACATCGTGCTAAATTGATTGGCCAACGGTAGTGAGCTGCATGCTGAAACACGCTGGAGTCTCATTACCATTTCTATTTCTATTTCCCCCTCATATCTGTCTAGGACTGGGCAACCTGACAGCATCTTAGCCCACGTGCAGTTTCTGACTGTGCGACACTTTGCCTGGATCAGGCTTGTGCTTTCATACATCATACATACATACTTGTATTCGACGCACCTTTGGTGGTGCGAATGAAGACATTGTAGATAGACGGTTGCTTTTACAAGCCCTCCTTTACAGATTATTCTTCGTACATTACTAGCCACTCGGCTTGTCCCCAATTTTTCAATTTTAGCATATTTTTATCCCCGTCATCATTCGCCTTGCAGAACAAAATGTAACCCGAACCATTGACGCGGGTGGAATATCCATCCTGTTGGATCTTTTTCTGGACATTCACCGATGTGACTTGCAAGCAAGGCGTCTTGCGTTGCAACGCAGCCTACTTGCTTGTCTGAAGTCGCTGACTTCGTCTAGTAAGTCCTATCCATCACCTTGCCGAAGTTCGTTTTATTGTAACTTGAAATTCGAGTTCGTACTCTGTTCACCCATGCCTTCCTGTTTGCTGTGAACTTAACTTTGCTGCAGCTCCTGTGCCTTGTTTGATTTCAAACCAAATCATACATTTTTCGCGCAAATGCTTTCAAAGCGTTTAGAAACTTGAGTCATCCGTGTCTGACTACTCTTACCAGAGAGGGTTTCGAGGGAGCTCGTTAAAAAACGCCGGGATCTTATAATTGTCATCAAAAACGTATTGCATATCAATATTTATATGTCTTCCTATTTTACGTGCAGGCATAATTCCTTCGTGATCGTATGCATCAAGCATATGATGACCTTGAAAGCGAAACTTGTTCGTAGTTGAGGCGATGGGTGCCTCTAATGTGGGTCAGCGCTTATCCTCAGATGACTCAAAATCGTGTTCAATGGTGGTTTTGCTGTAGGCATCTTCCCGGAGTGCTTGATTATTCTTGTGTATAGTCAAATCGCATGGCGAGAAAAGTTTGTTATGATGCGTGTCTGTGAAAAACCGCACGGAAGCTGTCATGCGTGTTTGATTCGAAGTGCAGGCACCTTATGCTTAATCTTCTCCATATTTCGAAACATGCTGGAATCTCACTACCATCTTTATTCTCTATTTCTATCTGTCCAGGCCTGGGTAACCTGACAGTAATATCGCCCACGTGCAGTCTCTGACTGTGTGGCACTTTGCCTGTATCAGGCTTGTGCTTTCATACCATACCATACCTCGTCTCTAAACTCAGGGGCAACGGTTTGTGCGATTTTGCTGCCCAAATGTGAAACGTTTAGAACGAGAAAACAGATAAGAGGTAGCAGTCCATCGAGAATTGCTGTCTCCGTACTATCGCTGGACTGTTAAACTAAATGCTTGTTGGTGCGATCTGTCTCCTTTATTGGGATCTGCAAGATCAGAAATAGCTCCAAAACATGTTCAGTGGAGGACATCTTCTTGTCATCATCACAGACAGCATAACATCGGTAGCTCGTACCGAATGCTTAACCGCCACACAACCATGAAAATGTAAAATCCCGAAAGATGGTGAAGAGTGGGACTTAAATAGCTACGGATCCGACAGAAGAGTAAGCACAAACAAACTGGGATGAGGGGCCTACATCTCGAATGGAACATGCATTCAAACAAGTTTCGGAACGAGTAGAGCGACAACAGCATGGCAGCTTCCTTGCGGATTTCTGTCATGCATCATAACAAGCTTTTCTCGTCACTCCGCTTGACAACATGCAAGGTTAAGCAAACACTTCAATAAGATGCTTAGTGCGAGACCGTCATTGAACACGGTTTCGGGACATATCCTGAAGCGTTCGATTAATCTTTAATGTAGTCAAGTGGAATAGCGAGGGAGGTTTGTTATGATGCGTGACCGTGAAAGCAGCAAGGAAGCTGTCGTGCTGATGTCACTCTAGTTGTTCACTGAAGGTTGTCAGCCGGGGGTGGTGCTCCCATGAGGCGCGCGTCTCAAATAGCTTCTTATAACCAAGTCCAGCTTCTGGCATGCACGAGTGGCTCACCGAGCTCGGTGGAACTGCGAACAGGAGAAGAGACGAGGCCGAGTCGCTTAAATGTAAAAAGTAAAAATAAGGTCACTAAACGTAATTGTATGTGCAAAAATCCTAATTTGCATGCATTTCCACAACATACAATTGAATATGTTAGATTTGAGCCATAGACACCTCTTCTCAGTGTGTCTGTGCTTAATCTTTTACATGCTAAGTATATTTTTGGTTCTACCCTCCCTCACCTCTAGAATTTTATCTTATTATGGTTGTATGGCAGTGAAGCACTTGGTATTTGCTACGATGAATTCTTGTGAATATGAGTATTAGTTAACCGGTTGTCAAACACTTGCTTAATCTTTTCGTCTTCTTTTTCATTTAGGAGCTGGAAGGAAGTTATTTATTTCTTGTGGCGGTTTGCACGCCATGTTTGCCATTTGCGCGGGCTACGTTGGTCCGGATCCTCTGTATCGTTCCTCGTCGATGTTTTCCGGTGCTAGCGTCCCTAGCCGCCAATCGTCGCAATCCTTCACTTCCGAGCGGTCCGTTTCCAAAGACCATCGTAAAAACCGCCCGTTTTCTGTCAGCAGTGGTTCCTCATCCTCGAGACACAAGTCGTCCGACTCGAGCTCGGCGAGCACGGTATCCGAATTTGTGTCATCCTCATCTCACGTGTCTGCACAAAATGCGCTCAGTTCCATGGATAGCAAAACCTCTTCCGTACAAACCGTGGTACCTGTAAACAAGACAGCAGCCACGAAACGGGAATCGGTGACTGATAAAACGGAAGAGTTGCTCATCATTCTCACCGAGGCGTGCATGCTGTTGCGTCGATGTTGTCCCCGTAGTCGTTTGCCGGTCAACAACCCGGAAGGTGTACTCCGCTGTCCGCTTATTCAAGGTGAGTGTCTCGTTGGCAAACAGATCTGCGCCTTAATATTCAGTTGCATGCATTTCCATCACTCACACCCCACGACCGGTTTCGTGCTTTTTAAATTTTTTTAGGATGAGTCGACTTCGTATGAAGTGTCTTGGGAGTTTGGGTACTAATCGGCGTCCCCAGCACCACTCACCGTTTGTTCGAGTCAGCTTCTCTAGCCTTTACACAACCAAGTGCGACCTGCAAGGCAGCTGAGAGTTGCTAGAAAGAGGCGCTGTGCACCAACTAACCGTCTACGAGACTCTACTCCACATTTTTCCCAGGGTTTACTGCCGAAGCCTTTCCCACGATCGTGTATCCCGCAAGGCAGTGGAAGTTTAAAATCAGGGTTATCGTTCCCTTAGATGAAATGCCCTCTCAGGCTAACGAGCTCCATCTACCCGAACCAAACTGGTTTTCAAGCGCCAGTCACTCGCCCTCGCTCCTTCTCCTGATGGTAGCAGCAGTTCCGCCGAGCTCGGGGAGCCACTCGTGCGGGTCAGAAGCTGAACTTGGTTGTCAGAGGTTATTTGAGACGCGCTGTTTACACTCATGAAGCAGGGACAGTAAGATCAGCATCCGCATGCGCTTGAAATAGTGGAGGAATGGTAAACAAGGAGCGCTTGTATGCCACTGTTGGATATGGCTTGTACGACCAACCTGTTCAATCACATATGTCCAAACACATGTTTAATTGGGTTAAACCCATAACCATGAACCAAAATATTCATTTGCATGCATTTCCATCACACACACCCCACGATCTGCACCTTGTTGGACATTATTCGTCTGGCTTACGTATTGTCTACTATGTGCGGCAGTCTTTCATTTCTTCTTCCCGCGTTCTTGTTGCACACATCGCCAATCCCTGGATTGCCAGGCGCTGATAACGTTTGCTCTTTCATTCATATAACGTGAACGGTCTGTTTTATTCATCAAACGATTTCTCACGTGAGCTTTCAGCGTTTCACTGTTTCTTGTGTTAACTTGCTCGCTTTTTTTCCGGTTGGAAGCGCTAAAATCCATCATTTATACACATGTCAAACCTTGTTTTTTGTTTCTAACACGAGAAAACATGTATTTGTTCTGGTGTTATTGCAACGCTTGGTTATCATATCTCGTCACAGATGTGCAATCGTGCAGCATTTTGTGCTGCGCGGCTAACACCGTGCTAAATTGATTGGCCACCGGTAGTGAGCTGCGTGCTGAAATACGCTGGAGTCTCACTACCATTTCCTGTTCTTTTTTCTTCCTCATCTATCTAGGCCTGGGCAACCTGACAGCATCTTCGCCCATGTGCAGGCACTGGCTGCGCGGCACTTTGTCTGGAACAGGCTTGTGCTTTCATACATTATATCTCGTTAACTGAATATATGTGCAGTTTTAATTCACTGCCAGTCTGTAATTACACTTAACGCATTGATACATCGCTACTGTTCTTATTTGCTGCCCTGCTCTAGCAGCCTGTCACTATCACAACCCAAGCATGGCCTTCAAAGTGGTTCTCCACCTCATTTTCCTCGTCACCGAGTGTCCAGTAAGTGAGAGCTGGGATACTGCCTCGATAGATGTTAACCACATTCATTTTAACCACGCAGTGAGCATGTCAAGCTTGTCTGATATACGAATCCGATCCTTGCTGCGTTAATCCTGCCACCGCTTGGATAACCGATGAGTGTTTCTTCTGGTTTCCGTCACATATTACGCAGCACCGACTTCTAAAACGGATTCGTTTTGCCACTCCCCATCTCAACTGGCATATATCTCGTGGTGGCCAAACTTTCACATGTCATGGACACCTGAAAACCCCTTTCTAAAGTCGGCGCAGTACGTCTTACAAGCTGGTTAGTTACGCTTTAGGAAATGTCCTGAAACCGTGTTTAGTGACGGTCTTGCAGTACGCATGTTCTTGGAGTGTTTGCTTCATCTTGTGTGGTGTACAGTGAAGTGACGAGGAAAGCTCACTATGACACATTTCGGTGAAAGCCATCAGAAAGCTTTTGTGTTGATGTCGATCTATGGTATGGTACGGTATGAAAGCACAAGCCTGATCCAGGCAAAGTGCCGCACAGTCAGAGACTGCACGTGGGCTAAGTTACTGTCAGGTTGCCAAGGCCTGGACAGATATGAGGAAGAAAAAGGAACAGGAAACGGTAGTGACACTCCATCCCGTTTCAGCACGCAGCTCACTACCTCTGGCCAATCAATTTTGCGCGGTGTTAGCTGCACCACACGAAGTACTGATGTCGATCTACTCGTTCACGAATCTTGATTGAATGACTGTTCCATTCGAGGTGTAGGCACCTCATCCCAGTTTGGCTTGTGCTTACTCTCCTATAGAATCTGTTTTAGTCCCGCTCTCCCCCATCTTTTAGGGGTTTACTTTTTTCATAATTGTATCACAGTGTAATGCTATCTCTGATGATGATGGTGATGATGATGATGATGAGTGTTCCTTTTACTTTTTTCATAATTGTATCACAGTAACGCATTTGGTACATGCTCCAGGTGTAATGCTATCTCTGATGATGATGATGATGATGATGATGATGATGAGTGTTCCTTTCAGTCCACCGAATTTATTTTTACAATGCTACACTAATCAGCCTGATGTACGCTCTCAACCGTGTGATCACCTCACAAATGCTGAAAACGAAAATTTATAAAAAAGTTGAAACTTCTATCATCATCACCGACAGCATTGCACCATAGCGCGTACCTTCATACAATACAGATTCGCGATATTGACCGATCACTGACTGTTGGTGTGTTAACGTGATACTTGTTTCTCCCTGTTATCTCTTGGTTCGCTCAATATCTCAAAGTACACACTCGACCATTGGTGTTGTGCTGTTTACGTGATCCCTTTTCGTGAGCGTTTAAGCAACGAAGCATTGATAAATTATGGTCTTAACCTGATGCTGAATCACTGCGTAAACCTTCCCCTGTTGCAGTATTCGATTTCGCCTCATTGTTTTTCAGAACCGCCTTCTCGTGGTACGGGGGACAGCGTTGAAAAGTAAGGTTACTCTATTTCATAATATCAGTCGTTGACCACAATCGTTGTATCTAAATGTTGTTTTTGTTTGTACTTGCTTTTTGCTGGTTTACAGACCTGATGAGTTTAATTTAAATATGTAGGATGTATTGTGGCGCTCACATCCCCATCCTTTACACACCACTACTGGTACGAAATGTGCTAATCCGTGGCCTGCTGTTTGCCGACGATGCAGCCATTATTCTCACTCGCAAGACCACTTCCTGTCACTATTGGACAGTTTTTCGTCGGCTTGCAAATACTCTGGGTTAACAATCAGCATGAGCAAGACCAGAGTCATTGGTCAAGGGACTGTATCGCCTCCAATCATCACTGTTGGAAACTGTCAGCTTGAATCAGTACATCATTTCACATACCTTGGTTCAACCATTGCGGATAACATCTCACTAGCCACGGAGATTTATAAGCGGATTAGCAGAGCAGTTATCATTTTGTCCCGATTGAACTTTAGTGTTTGGGCTAACCGCAAGTTGATTGTAAAGACAAAGATGATGGTATACAGTGCGTGCGTACTAAATGCTTTACTGTACGGCAGTGAAACCTTGACCACCCGCGCAAGTCACGAACCGAGGCTGAATGCTTTCCATCTACGTAGCTTCCGTCGTGTCTTGAACATATCGTGGATGGACAGAGTGACTAATGCTCAAGTGCTTTCGAAAGCTGGTCTACACAGCATGTTCACCCTATTACGACAGCGCCGCCTGCGATGGCTTGGTCATGTCTATAGAATGGAAAATGGTCGTATTCCGAAAGATCTACTCTACGGTGAGTTGCAATCAGGAAGTCGACCATTGGTCAGACCGCACTTGCAGTACAAAGACGTTTGCAAAAGAGACACGAAAGCACTTGGCATTGTCCCAGCGAGTTGGGAAGAACTTGATCTTGACCGCTCACATTGGAGGCATTGTGTAAAGCGTCGTCTGCAAGCTGGGGAGGAACACATACAGCTCTTGGCTGCTGAACGTAGATCACGCCCCCGGCGTGCAACTGACGCCCTACAACCGAGTTCTGACTATCGTTGCAAGCGTTGCGGGAGAGATTGTTCCTTTCGAATTGGACTGTTTAGTCATCCCGAAAGCTGTATAACATGAACATTCATGCGATTGTGATGTGCATCCATGGTCGGCATCGACCGAATGAGGCCAACAAGACTAGTTTCTGGCTGTTTGCAGTCATCAGTAGGCTCAGGTTCAGTGAGCCTTGAAACAGTGGTAAATTGGTAAACAAAATTAATATACTTGAATACCACTGTTGGATAGGGTTCATGCAAAGAACCACGATGTTTAAACGCAGAATTACAGTTTGGTCCCCGCTCTAGACGCTCAGAGTGAAGAAGAATGACCAATGTATTGTGAAATATGCAGATTGTTTCTTACTGTGCTCTTTGGAGCGAATTTCCCGTTGCAAGATTTGCAACAACCGGTCGATTTCGCAGCTACACGTACGCAATCGAACATTCCTGATATTACGAGCGATAAACCACTAATTTAGTTCCAGCCAGGCTATCCTTTCAGAACCAAACTAAACGAGTTTCGCAACAGAAATGCGTTACCATTTTCCATGGTATGGCTCTTCTATACGTTTACGGATGATGACATCACCAGCCCGATGTGTAGCGAACTGTTGTACAATCATGCAATCCTCGTAGGCTATGACACTGCCTGGTTGCTCAGGCTGTAAAACTCTACCGTGTTCCCTCATGTAGCGAATTAGCAAACGTATTTGGCAAGCAGTTTCCCACGTAGTGCAAAAAGGCCACCTGGCAGTATCATAGTCTACGTGCGGCACTTTGCGTGGATCAGGCTTGTGCTTTCATATCATACCATACCAGTGCAGAAGGTTGCATTTTTCCATCCCTGCGCTAGGATACACCCTAAGACGTGGACGCAATTTCATGTTCGCTTAGTGCGGAAGTGTTGCGTGGGTTAGTTGCAATACTTCCAAAATGAATTTGGATTTTATAATTCCAGAAAACCTGGAATTTGCGTCACGAAAACACAGTGATTCGATGAAGCTACGGTTAGATGAGGTTTGCACAATGAACATCGCCGCTCAAATAGAGAGTACAAACACTTAACACGTGTATAAATGACCGATGCACCATTCTACTTATATTCTTGCATTGTGAGGAAAACACTGCATAGAGCGTTTCGATAGGTTATCGCGACGTCCAATAGATTCCGTTGCTATATCGTTGGTGCACCGACAGCCACCAACCACTGGTTTGGACGCAACTCGTTATCAATTTTGGGTCTTTCGATTGCTTGAGCTTGGGCACCTCACGGTCGTTACGCGAGACGGGTGAATTTATCAGTCTGCCAGTAAAGTTCCTTTTTTTTTACTTGCAATTATCCTCAATAATGTGTATCAATGTCTTTTGGTCTAGACGGGACTCTGCAACTGTGTTACGATCGGAATACCCCGGTAAGTTGCTTATTGTTTTAATAAATTCCTTATTTGTCAATCTCTAGTACAATCTTATTCACCCAAAAACAAGTCTCGCGATGCTGTGTGTATGGAAGCACAAACATGATCGAGGCAATGTGCCGCACAATCATAGAATGCACGTTGGCCTAGATTATTGTGAGAAACTGAAATGGATATAGAACTAGAAATGGCAGCTCACTACCGGTGGCAATTCAATTGCACCTCTGTGCTCAAGTGATCATCCTATCAAAAATGTGACCTTATTGACTTAATTTTACACACTGCTTGAACGCCTTTGCTGAGTCCAGGTTGAAAATAACGGTGGCCGGTCATGAATCGGTTATAGTACGTTTTTGGTAACGTTTCGCTTCTGAACACAGAAGCTTCGTCAGACCAAGGGTGTCGGTACGAAGAGTGAATACCCCAGTGAATATCAATCACTGATTCGGGATTCTGCCCTAGCTGAACACGTGCTAGACACTGGACACAGCGTAGATCTTGATAACGTGAAAGTGCTAAGACGGGGTGTGAAATCTTATAGGGAAAGACTTCACGCCAAGGCTGTTGAAATAACAAAGGCTGGGGCGAATGCGGTGAACAAGGTGGACGGGGCGGATATCTCAACAATCTGGCGTTCGGTTTTGCAGCGGATTAGGATTAACGAACATCACACCTAATACGCACATGATTACGTAAGCAGTGTGTCGGCATACGTTGACCTGAACAATTAATAAACAATTAGGGATGAACACAGCAATTAGGTGTGATCAATTATCTTGATCTCCCCTGTGTAGCTTAGTGAACTCAGGATTGGTCAAGAGAATGCCATTCATACCTGAACACTGTTCGTACCGACACCCTTGGTCTGACGAAGCTTCTGTGTTCAGAAGCGAAACGTTACCAAAAACTTACTATAACCGATTCATTGCAAACTTTATTCTCATGATTATGGACTCCCGATCGGTCTCGAATATTTTCAAATACTTTGGTGGCCGGTCACTTAATCGTCAGACACTTAATCACCGACATTTAATCCCCAGACAGTTAACCCCCAGACATTTAATCTCCAAGACAGTAAGATCAGGTTCAGTGACCCTTACATCACAGTGATTTCTTCTGCGTGAAAAATTTGTCAAGGATCGAT
>JACCGJ010002167.1:0-23026 GCA_013407085.1 Atriophallophorus winterbourni
TGTCACATAACTGTAATTTTTAAATTCAGAACAGCCACCACCTTTGTAAATTGTATTATTTGTCACAGTTTCCAGACTTTTGGTACCACGCCAGCTTGGTGCAAACTATTATTCATGCAGGAACGAGGTTTTGTTAGCTGCGCACGACAGGTTTTGAGCAGCTTCGGAGTTATCTCGTCTGTAAGTGTAATCCAGTTGTGCAAAACAAGTGATTCGTAACTCGGCAGACAGAGCACGGTAGTTCACCATTCTGACGCATTGAGTTCCGTCACAGTTGCGTCAGTGCTACAAACTTACTCAAATTCTAGGACAACGCGGTCGCTTCGTCTGATTGGCAGTTTATACACGATATTTCTTACAGCCTTGGAATCTGATTTAAGTATTAAGTTCAAAGTGATCCCTCTCATACGAGTAAATCCAAAAACGTGGTTATAAAGGGGTGCGTAATCCAAGACGGCTTGAAGTTCATATTCAAGTGTCTCTGATGGATAAACATCCCGGATATAGAGCTGGGGAAAGTTGAAATCCCCCATCATCAATATTTGAGTACTATAACACGTTGTTACATAGCGCAAAGCATAAATCATTTCAATGTTTAGGTCGAGAGTTGCTGTTTGAGATTGTTATATCATTCCAATAATGCATTAGTCTCCTTGAGTAAGAGACAGAGAGAACGAAAGCGTGTCAGTTATATCAAGTGTCTGGTCGTTCATCTTCTTCTTCTGATAATTGATTGCTTGAAATAGAGTACTGCGCCTCCGCCATCACCTTAACTTTCACGTCGGAATAGAGACATACTGGGCAATGAGACTTCATTATCAGACACTGAGGCATGGAACCAGGTTTCTGTTACTGCTCGTATGTCTGGCACCGTTTCATTACAAATCATGGACTATTCGATTGATTCGTTAAAAAGGCTGTTCGCGTTTGTATTGATATACTTAATCGTATATTTAGTGAGTAATGACGGGGTGTAAACGGAAGTTATTGGTCCGGCTTCTTTACAGTTGGACCGAACAAGTAGTGATAAATAATGTGGTATGTGATACTAAATCTTTCAAGAATCAAGATTCAAGAATTTATGGCCACAAAAAGCACATAGCTTCACAATTACCATATCATAGTAAATATACGTTCAGGAAATAGGTATAAAATAAACATGTAATGTCAAGTATAGTCAAGTTGTATAGTTACCATGAGTCAAATACCAGGTTCCAAAGGTTGTCCAAGCCGGGGGGGCGGTGGGGGGGGGGGGGATAAGCTCCCAATTCTAAAAATGCTCCAATGGCACGCGTCTCATATAGCCTCTGGCAACCAAGTCCAGCTCCTGCCTGCACGCGTGGTCCTGTGCGACCCGGCGGAACTGCTTCTACTGACAGGAGAAAGGGCGAAGGCGGCTGACTGGCGCCTCAAAACCAGCATGCTTCGGGCAGGTGGAGCTCGTAAGTCCATGAAGGCGGTCCACCTGGGGAAGGAAAACCCTTATCTCAAACCTCCACTGCCTTGTGGCTACATCCAATCATGGAAAAGGCTTCAGGAGTCAACCTCGAGGAAAAATCCGGAGCCGGAGTCCCGTTAGGCAGTCCGAAGTTTTTTACAACTTCGCCCTGCCAACTTCTGCGACGGCATCGTTGTCCAAACGTATCAGCCTAGCTGTTCCTTTAGTTCCGATGGTGCCGTGGAGAGGGAGCACTCGCTGCATGGGCAACAGCTAGTTCTCCACTTTGAACTGCCCTGGCGTACATCACAACGCACCAATGGAGAGGACACTCCATTCCGCTTCTGCGGATAATAACACGGGAAGCAGCAGATACCGGTTAAAAACTATGGCTCGATTGGCGTAGAGCTCAGCGCCTGGGGCTGCTTTCGACGGTGGGAGAGACTTCAGGTCTCATTGGACGGCTACCGCCCGCCTCAAGCTGGGCAGCCCCCAGCCAATATGGTGCCGTCTCGCCACGGTCTGCTATCCTCATTGGGTGCATGGGGATTAGGATTCAACCGACAAGCAGACTGTTATTTCCGCACCAGCGAAACCAACTACGAAAAAACAAATGTCATTTCTCAAACTAGGAACCTGGAACGTCCGGTCCATGCTTCCTGGATTTCACGACGACGTCTCGAATATCAGAGGCGTAAGAAAATCTGCTGTTATTAACAACGAGTTAAAGAGACTAAAAGTCGACGTGGCAGCCCTACAAGAGACGCGATTACCAGACACTGGTAAGCTGACAGAAAGAGATTACACGTTTTTTTGGAAAGGAAGGGGTTCTGATGAGCCTCGACTGCATGGAGTTGGGTTTGCCGTTCGAAACGACCTTCTAAACGCAACAGAACCGAGCATCAGCGGGAGCGAACGGATTTGGACTCTAAATCTGAGGTGCATTACTGGTACCATTACGTTGGTAAACGTTTATGCGCCGACGCTCTCTGCGACGACTACTGAAAAAGACGCTTTTTATTACAACCTCGCAACAGTCCTGAAAAACTTGCCACAAAGAAACTGTGTAGTGGTATTGGGTGATTTCAATGCTAGAGTTGGTGCGGATTACGAATCTTGGCAAAACTGTCTCGGGAAATTCGGTGTAGGTAAAACGAATGAAAATGGACTACGCCTTTTAGAATTATGCACACAGTTCAGTCTCTGTGTTAGTAACACTTTCTTTCAAACAAAACCACAGCATAAGGTCTCTTGGAAACATCCTCGCTCCAAGCACTGGCACCAGCTTGATCTTATTCTTGTTAGGCGCACTAATATAGGAAGCGTACTTCTCACCAGATCATATCAAAGCGCAGACTGTGACACTGATCATTCACTGGTTTGTGCAAAACTAAAGCTTTCCGACACCAGATTTCACCGCACCAAATTGTCTGGTAAGCCTAGGATTGACGTCACCCGCATGTGCGAACCTAATCTAGCTGCGCGATTTGCAAAAGCCTTCACAGCCGAGTTCAGCAAGACAACCCCACTTGAATCGGCTTCAGAAAACTGGGAATCGATTAAAAACAGCATATGCCGAGTCGCGCTTTCCACTTTCGGTCCGAAGAAAGCTCGAACGAGCGACTGGTTCGAGGCAAAAGCTTCTGAGATGACTGCTGTGTTGGATGAGAAACGGTCAGCATTCTTGAGGTTCAAAGGTATGCCAACAGATGAAAACTTACGACTTTTAAGAGCAGCCAGAAATAAGGTCCAACAGACTGCAAGGCGATGTGCAAATGACTACTGGACAGAAATTAGCCTTAGTATCCAAAAAGCGGCGGATACTGGAAATTTTCACGGCATGTATGATGGGATCAAGAGAGCCATTGGTCCAAACAAACATAAAATGGCTCCCATTAAGTCTGTATCTGGTGACCCGATTGTGGACAAAACTCAGCAGATTGAAAGATGGGTAGAGCACTTCTCCTCCGTCTACTCTAGGGACAGTACGGTTTCACCACATGTATTTGAAAATTTCGAGCGGTTGCCGACTATTGAATATCTAGATACTCCCCCTACTCTTGATGAGCTCAATAGAGCAATCGACCGCTTAGCGAATGGGAAGGCCCCTGGTGACGATGGAATTCCACCTGAGCTCATCAAATGCGATAAAGCAGCATTATTACAACCGCTTCACCATTTGCTTCTTCAGTGCTGGCAGGAGGAGTGTGTCCCACAAGAGATGCGAGACACAAAGATCATCACGCTATTCAAGAATAAAGGAGATAGAGGCGACTGCAACAATTACGGAGGAATCTCCCTTCTGAATGTTGTAGGCAAATTGTTTGCTAAAGTCTTACAGATCCGGCTGCAAGTTTTAGCTGATAGAATTTACTCCGAAGCTCAATGTGGCTTTCGCAAGGGAAGATCGACCGTTGACATGATCTTCTCCCTAAGACAACTTCAAGAAAAGTGTCGGGAACAGCGTATGCCATTATACGCTGTTTTTATTGATTTAACGAAGGCATTCGACTACGTCAGCAGGGAGGGTCTTTTCAAAATGCTTAATTTGATATGCTGCCCACCAAGACTGCTAAAGCTCGTTATTTCGTTCCACTCAGGCATGAAGGGCTCAGTCCATTTTAACGGTTTCAGCTCAGAAGCCTTTGAAATTCGCCGAGGCGTCAAACAAGGGTGTGTTCTGGCTCCCACGCTGTTCGGCATTTTCTTTGCTCTACTTCTGAAGTACGCTTTCAGGACGAGAACAGAAGGTATTTACTTACGCACGCGAAATGATGGCAAGCTTTTCAACCTAAACCGTTTGAGAGCACAAACCAAGGCACGAAATGTGCTAATCCGTGACCTGCTGTTTGCCGACGATGCAGCCTTTATTGCTCACTCCCCGGAGCACCTTCAGTCTCTAATGGACTGTTTTTCGTCGGCATGCAAAGACTTTGGTCTAACAATCAGCATGAGCAAGACCAAAGTCCTTAGCCAAGGGACTGTATCGCCTCCCATCATAACTGTTGGAAACTGTCAGCTTGAATCATTACATCAGTTCACATACCTTGGTTCAACCATTGCGGATAACCTCTCGCTAGACACGGAGATTGATAAGCGAATTGGCAGAGCAGCTGTCATTCTGTCCCGTTTAAACTCTCGTGTTTGGGGTAGCCGCAAGCTGACTGTAAAGACGAAAATGATGGTGTACAGCGCGTGCGTACTGAACGCTTTACTGTACGGCAGTGAAACCTGGACCACCCACGCAAGACACGAAAGGAAGCTGAATGCTTTCCATCTACGGAGCATCCGTCGTATCTTGAACATATCGTGGATGGACAGAGTGACTAATGCTGAAGTGCTTTAAAAAGCTGGTCTACAGAGCATGTTCACTCTATTGCGACAGCGCCGCCTGCGCTGGCTCGGTCATGTCTATAGAATGGAAAATGGTCGTATTCCGAAAGATCTACTCTATGGTGAGTTGCAACTAGGAAGTCGACCATTGGGCAGACCGCACTTGCGGTACCAAGACGTTTGTAAAAGAGATACGAAAGCTCTTGGCATTGACCCGGCGAGTTGGGAAGAACTTGCTCTCGACCGCTCACATTGGAGGCACTGTGTAAAGCGTCGTCTGCATGCTGGGGAGGAGCAGATACAGCTCTTGGCAGCTGAACTCAGATCACGCCGCCGACGTGCAACTAACGCAATACAACCGAGTTCTGACTATCGTTGCCAGCGCTGCGGGAGAGATTGTTCCTCCCGAATCGGACTGTTTAGTCACTCAAAAAGCTGCAAAACTTGAACCTTCACGCGTTTGTGATGTACATCCATGGTCGACATCGACCGAATGAGCCCAACACAATATTAATTATATATATTATATATATATATATATATATATATATTATATATATATCTATATATATATAGATATTATATATATTATGCCACCTCGTTTTTATGGCACGTTTGGTCTGATACCACTTTTGCTCGGTTCCGTCAGGTGGCACAATAGCGGGATTTGAATATAAAGCTGTTTATAACAATCTTCGTTATTATGCCACTATCATGCTACCTGCCGGAGCCGAGTAAATGCGGCATAATATCGATATATGCAGGGCCGATAGCGGGATGGTTTAAATAATATAAGCACTATTTCGATTTGAAATCACGGTTAATGGAACGTTCACAATATACCGTGATAGTGAATTCCACAGAAAGCAAATACGCCCCGAGACGAAATAACCTCTGTAATCGAGTCTTGATTGTGATATAACGATACAACTTGTATGACTACGTGCATTGTTGGGGGAACTGAAGTTTATCAGTCATTGGGCTTTAGCACGTGGTTTAGGGATGATTTTCAGTAACTGGTAGAGTGTCGGACATTCTCCAGACACTTTAAACGCGAACAGGATATATGACTGCTTCTCCGTAATCAGAGGAGTATATAATGGATAGGGAATTGTCTTTCATGCTTTCATGAGTTGCTGGAATTAAAAGTGTCATGACGAACGGCATACACACAATATTCAAGAATCCAGATTTTATGGTGAATTAAGGCAATCACTTTACATGTATCATTGAGTGACAACTCTAAAAACTACAAAGGATGCAATCAAAATTCCATTTGATGTTTGCCTTGTATGGGTTCAATGTCCAGCGATAGTGCCCTATTGATATAAGCGTCCTGTTTCCGATTTTCAATGACGGTCGTTGTAGCGATTCAAATTATTCTGTGATATGAAATCTCACAGAAACAAATACGCATCGAGACGAATGACGTCTACCACAGGTCTTGAAGTGCCGTATACCGAACAACTAGAATGCCTCTGTGGTATTCTTTGGGAACTGACTTATATCGAATCGCGGAGAGGGTGATTTTCCATCAGCAGTATTTTATATGTTAATATCATGTCGCACATTAATCTCTTTTGTTTGAAATCGGTTAATCGCAGCATGGCCATCCGCTCTTGCTACGGCATTTGCTTCATCCTATTAACTAGCTTTGTCGCCCGGTGAAAAATTTTATCCGGCAATCCAATTTCTTTACGCAACCACGGTGCGCAAACTGGGATCATGTACTCTATCGGTTGATGGATGGATGTATTTATAATGCGGGAGAGCGTTTTAAGAGAGAACCGCCCAAATATTCTCCTTAAAATTCCCAAGATACCGCATGCCATGTTGAATTCCTTCTGGCAATGACTTTTCGGTTTCGTGTTATTAGTAATCCAGATACCGAGATCATCATCAGCGCTGGTCCAAATCAAGTTTTCGTGACCACGATTATACGTCTACTCATACTGCCCGTCAAGTTGTAACATTTTACATTTACGTATGTTTAAAGGCATCTGATTTAGTTGAGACGAGTGATACAGGGCATCCAAATACTTTTGCAGCATCAAACAATCTTCAATCGATCGGATTTGTTTCCATATTTTTATCTCATCAGTAAAAGAACCATCTTGCATCGTACTACTTGCGCAATATCATTTATGTATAACAAGAAAAGGATAGGCACGAGCATTGAAATTTGAGGAACAGAGCCGGTGACATTGATCGTTTTTTGATAGAACGGCTTCAATGCACAATCGCACATGCCGATCGATGACCTAATCCGTTATCCACGTTAATAAGTTTCCTGTTATCACATATTGCACTAGCTTTTGCAGAAAGTGTATGGTTGACCTTATCAAAGGCCTTTGATACATCAATAAAGCAGACATGAACGGAGTATCCTAGGTCAAGAGACGTATTCCAGATGGATTAGTCAATTTGACGGAGAATATCTTTTTCAGTGAAACCCATGTTGCGTTGCTGATAAAAGTCCTTTAGTTTCAAGGTGACCCACAATATACTCATTTTAATGCGTTCATTAATTTTCGAGATACATGGGAGCAGCGTAAACAGGCCGGTAAATTTGCTACGCCGGAACGACAGCCCCCCCTTTTAAGTCGCTTTTATCACACCAGCTTCCACGTAGACGGTACCCAACCTTCGCGAATACTCCGAATGAAAACCTCCACTAGACTGCATAAAGGCTGTCTATAACATGCGAGAAAAGTCGGTGTGATGTTGTCCCCACCCGGTGATTTCTTCGTATTTAGTCGCCGTAGGTGTCGTTCCACAATGACTTGGTAAATTATAGGTTCAGTTAGAGGTATTACTGAGTTTGGTAAACCATGATGCAATAATTGTTGTTTCGGACAGAACACTTGTGAGTAAAATCTCGCAAAAGCATCCGCAGTCTCTTGAACTGTAGTAGTCATTCCTTGTTCTGTCATGAGCGGAAAACACCTGGTTTCACTTTTTTCTTTCATTCACAATTTTGTACAGTAATTTTGGATTATATTCCATTCTTTTCACCATGCGTTGCTGGTACTGTTATTTGTCCTGTCGAAGGATGGTCAGTCTGTTCCGTATTCATAAAAATGGAAACCAATTTGTAGGAGTAGAAAGATCCTAATGAATAGCCCAGGCTTGTCATTTCAGTGATATCCATTTACAGGTTCAACTTCGAACAGTGAATCGGAAGGTGCGGACATCTTTGCTGGGAATAAATCGACAGTTTGATTGGATTTGCATCTAAAGATACTTCACCAATGAGTTGTAGTGTGTATCTGAGTCACTGAAATCAAGTTGGACCTCGTTCAGTTCACAGAGCGGTTCTCTGAGTCTCCAAATGTCGACTTTACGGATTACTTTCTTATCGTCGCTGTGTCTCAAAGAAAGGTGACATAGTGACGATATTTGACTGTATGCGTTTAGCATGTGTTATTTTGCAAACAATTGAGGGGGGTAAATGCCACTTTGTTTCAATCAGTCATCATCATCATCATCATCAAAGACAGCATTACACCGGTAGCACGTACCGAATGCTTAACTGCCATACAATCATGAAAAAGTAAAATCCTAAAAGATGTGGAAGGGTGGGAATTAAATTGCTACGGCTTCTATAGAAGAGTAAGAACAAATAAACTGGTAAGAGGTGCTTACACCTCGAATGGAACATGCATTCAAACAAGTTCCGTGAACTAGTAGAGCAATATCAGCATGGCAGCTTCCTTGCGGCTTACACTGTCATGCATCATAACTCCGCTTGACAACATACATGGCTAAGCAAACACCTCAAGAAGATGCTTAGTGCATCCTTGTCAGTAAATGGCCTTTAACGCCAAACAACCGACTCGACAGAGAATATCGAGTGGTCGAGTAGGGAAATCAGAACATCAACCTTGTACTACTATCCTAGTCGACTTTGACACGTGATTCAGTTGTCGTTTAAACTGTTGTCGCTGTTTTGTATTCTCCAATTTCCCGGTCGTCTTCAATTTCCTACTAATCTGGAAAAATACAATTTTCAGTTTGATATTGAGCTTGCGTTTGAGTTTGTCTGTTGTTTGTAATCTCAGATTTTCAATAAGGCTTACTAACTCGTTGAGGATCGCATGTTATTTATCCCTATATTTGTTAACATAAATTTGAGAAAATTATTTTAAACATGGAACTCTGAATTTCATATCACTCTTTGCATACAACCTATTACTATGGATCGTTCGAAGGACGATGAAGGGTATTGAAGTGAAACTAGAACACTTCAAACCCTGTAAAGCTCAATATCCAGTGAAATTAATTGTTTATCATTGAAATCCGGCTAAATTAAAAAACTTACCTTGAACGTCATTCAGTCGGTTGTAATCCGCGTGGAATTCACGTAAGTAATTTAATTTTGACAAATTCGGAATTTTTTCCAACTGATTGTGGTTCACGTTCACAAACATCACTCGTTTGCAGTGGACAATGTGATCTAATTCACCAAGATTGTTATTTGATAAATCCACCCAAGTTAACAATGGGGCATGTTCCAAGAAGCCCGAATCATTCAGTCCTATTCCAGGAGCTGTTATCCTCGTGATTTTTGCGAGTGACTGCATGTCCATTTGAATCGGTTGACTGAACAAACTGGCGTTCACGTATGAATACGTTTGACAATCGCTGGTGCTTTCTAGATCTCTCAATTGATTCGAGGTTTTCTCTGGTATTGTGCTTTCTTCTGCATGTGCAAAGCCTATTTCGTGATTTGGTTTCAGAACGCAATCAGTCATTTTAGTTTCTCTGTAACACGAAACGCAGATTAAGCTCAGTTCAAAATACATTCGAACAAAAACAGAAAATTGAATCACTGATGAAAGTAGTATTTATCATATAGATGTTTATAAGGCTTTGTAGCTTTGCATCATTAGTTAATTCCTAATACTGTTGGCGTTATAATATACATATTTAGCGTGCGTTTATATCAGTTACCATTAGTTCTAGTACAACTCTAGGGATTAGTATCTAATCATTTCACTTACATAATTCATGGTCGGAGCAAATGAGAAAGTGATTAGAAAATATTAATGTCATATTACTTTATGGCTGTGAGTTGCAACCTATCAAATTAAGATACGGATGGTAAACGGATCAAATAATTAGATCAAGACAATTTCATCCACTCCGTTACATGTGTTAGGCCACTAATTGATTATTTTACTCTGCAGCTGCTAACAACTTCAGCTGACCGACTAATTGCGTGGACCAGTTTGCCTTAATCTCACCTGTATATCGTAGGTAAATTAGGATTGGTCAAATGAATGCAATTCAAACATGAACCCTGTTCGTACTGGCACACTTAGTTGAAAGAAGCTTTTGCGTCAGGAGGCAAACGTCATATCCAGCACTCATGTCTGCAATCCCAAAATGTGGAAGGCTTTCAGAAGACATCAAAATTTATTTGATATATGGTCCATTCCAGATATTTTCATTTGTGTGCATTAAAGTCAGGAATATTTTGAAGATTTTGAAATTTTGCCTCTTACTAATATTCGAATATGGCTAGTTATCTACCAGAAAGTTAGGTAGTCTATGCCAAATTTGTTTGTTTCCAGCTGTAGTCGGGTTTTCGATATGCTTATTTTCCTTCCGGAAGCATGATTTCACGGCAAAGACGAGTATACATTGAGTCAATAGACTTATATGTCCACAGTAAACTTTTAATCTTGAAACGCATGACAGAACTACTGAAATTGGTTTTGCATCACCGATTACAATATTTGACTATATTGTTATTTGTGTGCAAAATAAAACGATTAAATATATCAAAAAGTCGAACACAGTAGATTATCCATGATCAGCTTAACCATTTAAATCTATAACATTTTGCGTGTATAATGGTTATTTAATTTCTAATTCTACACTTACTCCAGCCATCTCGGGGAAAGCGACCCTATTTGCTCATTGGCCACCGACCTGCCTGAGATACTAGGAATCAACCCATTATGAATCATGTTCATCGTTCGAAGTACGAATACACCATTCCATTCGCAATCCATCATTGCTAACAAAGAGTGATGATTGAAAACATTTCATTTTACCCTCCTCTAGGCCACAGCGACCATATTGTTTTGGCATTACCGTTTCATATTTCATGGACTAAATCAATGAACATCGCCCCCAAGAGCGCTATGTTACTGATTCTGACTTGTTCCGCCAACTCGTCTAAGCCAACTCGTTGGACTTCTTAATGTTGGACCAGATCGACACTGCCTAGACACCTTTTTAGCTTAGTGGCACACGCTGGTACGTCTTGCTATACACGAGAAGCCCTTCCATCAGAATAATCCCAGATCATTCACTCGCGGAAAGAAGGCGTATCACAGAGACACTTGCATGGCGGTGTTACCAAAAAGGACTACATCAAACAGAATGTGAAATTTACAGGTTATAACGAAACTATTGCACACAACTAAGCCAAAACAAATGTCAATATTAAATACACAACAATATGTTTCCGCCCGAAAGTTTGCTAAACGTTGTGAATCACAGACACATGGTTAACTAAATATTCCATTTCTAGTCAGCACTCGAACTCATATCAACTGTGGCAGATGCTGAAAACTTGTTAACCAACACTCAACTTCAATTTTAACTCTTTGTATCCTACAAACTATTACTATCTTTCATCTCCCTCACATGACCTAAATGGAATCCGAGAAATAAGTTTTATTTATGAAGCGGTTAAAAAGAATATATTATGTACGCGGCAGTACTCATCTTCAGAACTCAACGGTATTTTACCTTAGATTATATATGTAGCCGCATTTTACATATCTTATCTAGTACCATGCTTTTTCAACTTTGTATGGACTCTGCTGCCTTTTTCCAAGCATTCAAAGAATGCACTATTAATCTCATTTTAAAGGCAGACTTCGGGCGTGAACCCCAAAATTATGACCACATTGTGATTCTATCAGTTATTACTGAACTAAAGGAGAGCATGATACTTGACTAACTTGTCTACCGCCTGAAAACTGATCAACATTTGATCACGCTACAACACAGAATTTGATTCATGCACTCGTGCATCAAAAACCTGCTCCTTGCCCGTGATCACTGGACAAAAGTCTTCGATGAAATCAATGATGTGTTTGCATTATTCGTTGCTTTTTTCGAGGCGTTCGACTGTGATTACCATGACAACCGTTTTCAAAAAATCACTTCTAGTTGTGTTGGGCCATCCTAACTGTGTTTGTTAGCATTGAAAAGCCTTCATGTAGATCACCAGATTGCAAAAAAGTGTTTCTGACAGACAGAATATTCAGATTTTGTGCGGAAGCCACATTACCAAACTAAAGCAACGTGATTTTGAGGCTACCTCAAACTTCGGTATTCGGTTCACACCTAATCCTGTTTTTCATTGATGAAATGTCATCTGCCTTGAAGTGTCCATGATTAAATTTCGCTGATGATGTGAAGTTCATCGGATCAACGAATGAACATACTCTGATGTACAAACTTTAGCCGTTCATAATCCGGTAATACGAGTGGAACCTCCCACCAAACCTCAGTAAGTGTCAACTCTTGTCGGCAAGGGTCGATAATATTAGATTATTTGCGGGGTATTTCGTTCAAAATTAACGCCTTACAATGTGTATTGGATTTGCTAGTAATGGTTATTTCTGACTACAAGTGGAAGAACCAGTGTGCTGCTGCGGCACAGTGTGAAAGTAGGGTTATTGTCCGTCTATAATAAGTGCTCTTATAAAGAAAACCTGATGCATTCCAGCCACTATACACGCAATAATTTGACTACATTCAGAATATTTGGTCAAAGTATGGTATCTTTACTACAAAAAGGATATCGTTCGACTTGAATGCGACTCGAAACTTCAACGATTGATGGTAAGTGAGGAAAACTTTATGCCTTATGCCGGGAGTCTCCAAAATTGCTATCCTTTAGTCACCGTTATTCGGAATAAGACTTGATTGGAACCTTCAAGAAGGAAATACTTTTTTACAAAGCCCTAAATTGAGCATCGGCGTCATTCACATTCAGTTGTTAAGAAGCGATTTCGACTAGATTAAATGGAACCGTTTTTTACATCTAAAGGTGTTACATTTCGCGAGATTCAATGTATGTACTCTAGTTGAAGGATTGATCGCTCGAGAGAACAGGATTTGACAACCCTCGTCGCCTAAGCCTTTCAGAATTTGAAAGTGTTCAGTTGATAAGAAGCGATTTCGAAGAGATTAAAGGGAAACCTTTTTTACGCCTAAGGGTGTTAAATTTCTGGAAATGAATTACAGACATATTTATATCCTGCAGTTACGTCGTACGCTGCGAACCATAACAGGGGCAATTTATGTGATTGCTTTCCAATAATAAGTAGAACACTTACACCGAGAGTCTCCTTTTTTGAACATGAAATTGATACTAATATTGTGTTTTCATCATTGTATATTTTATTACATTAATCCTACATATTTTGTCATTTGTTTTTTTGTAATGATACATGTAAATATGTACACAATTTGAATATACTATTCACGCTGCTAACGTGTTCGGTTTTGGGACAAGTCTGTCGTCTTGGTATTTTGGATCTGTATTTTGTGTTACGCTGTGAGGTGTGTTCCGATTTTTGGGTACAATATTCAGAAGGCTGACGCAGTTAGTGGTGAAATCTCCACTGAATCAACCGCTAGACTAGCAAACGTAAGAACGTGTTGCGGATATCTTTGACATTTACAAAGTCTAACTTCATTTTCCCATATTCTCGTACGTGTCTGTCGTCATGCATAATTCTTTTTCAGCTGACCTCTTATTGTGCTATGGAACAGAAATAGCTGTTTATCCAGCATCGGCTACATTAATCTGTGCTTCCAGAAGATGGTTGCGATCGTTGAATGTTCCATTCAGAATAACAATTGACCGTGCTGAGTGATATTTGCAGCGTATTACCATAAATATTTCTGGACGCATGATTGGCTCGTCAGCCAATTGCTATCCTGTGTAAAATAATCTGTAATGTTATAAACAGCCATTCTATTACGCACGATTTATCGAACATTTATTCCAGTTATATAATTAGTTTGTCAATTTTTGCAATTTTCAAAAGGTTCAGCTACAATACTGCAAAGAATATCGTTATACAAATAGGAACTCAAATATTTCTCACACACGTGATTCTATGAAATTACTCGGAAACGCCGTTTCAGAAAATCTGAATAATATTCTGAATCAGCAGAAATTAATGGATTTCTGATCAATATATTATTTTGCATTTGGATTTAAACAGTGTACATGAGTTGATTGGAACAAATGCAAAATATTTTCCGCAATACAGTAAAAAGCTGTTGGATTAGTTTTCTTCGTTTTGCTATTACTTTTACTTTCAGTTTATCTTTCGACTAAACTGCAATAAAAAGTCTCATTATAACTAATTTAACCTTCATCGAATGTTCAAATTTTCTTCGTGTCACTTGTTGCTACTTGAATTAACGGCAGCGTCCTGATAAATATAAACAAAATCTTTTCGTTAAAAAAGTTTAGAATTCTGATTAAAAATATACTTTTATCATCAGTGGCATAAGTTTAGAGCAATAGTTATAAAAATTTCAAATTATAAGATACTATCAGTTGTTATCCTCCTTCGGTCGATGTCGACCATGTATATACATATATTAGGGACACACTCCTCCTGCCAGCACTAAAGAAGCAAATGGTGAAGAGGCTATAATAATGCCGCTCTACAGCATTTGATAAGCTCATGTGGAATTCCATCGTTACCAGGGGCGGCCCCATCCGCTAAGCGGTGGATTTCTCTATCGAGCGCATCAAGAGTTTGGGGAGTATCAAGATATTCAAATGTCGGAAATCGCTCAATATTTTCAAATACCTGCGGTAAAACCGTACTGTCCTTAGAGTAGAGTGCTCTACCCATCTTTTAATCTGCTCAGTTTTGTCGATAATCAGGCTACCAGATACAGACAAAATTGTAGCCAAATTAAGTTTGTTTGGACCAATGGCCTTGTTAATGCCATCATAAATACCGTGAAAATCTCCATTATACGCCTTTTGGATAATGAAGCTAATTTCAGTAGAATAGTCATTTACACATCGTCGGGCCGTATTTCCAACTGCCGTTAGAAGTGGTAATTTTTCATCAGTTGGCATACCTGTGATCCACAAGAATGATTACCGTTTCTCATCCAATACATCAGTCATCTCAGCAGCTTTTGCTTTGAGCCAGTCGCTCGTTCTAGCTTTCTTCGGACCGTAAGTTGAAAGTGCGACTCGGCATATTCAGTTTTTAATCAATTCCCAGTTTTCTGAAGCTCATTCGAGTGGGGTTGTCTTGTTGAACTTGGGTTTGAAAACTTTTGCAAACCGCGCGGATAGATTGGGTTCACACTGCGTGTTGCGTCATTCCGAGGTTTACCAGAAGATTTGGTGCGGTGAAATCTCGTGTCGGGAAGCTTCAGTTTTTCACAGACCAGCGAATGATCTGTGTCGCAGTCCGAGCTCTAACATGATCTGGTGAGGTGTTCGTTTCAAATATTGGTGCGCCTACCAAGAATAAGATAAATCTGATGCCTATGCTTTGAGCGCGGATGTTTGCAAGAGAATTTATGCTGTGGATTGTTTGTGTTACTGTCACAAAGACAGAACTGAATGTATATTTTTAAATGTCGTTGTCCATTTTCGTTGGTTCTCCCAACCTACAGACACAGTTTTTTCAAGACCCGTAATTCGCTCCAACTCTGGCGTTGAAATCGCCAAATACCACTACACATTTTTTGTGGCACGTTTCTGAAGACTGTTATGAGGTTATGTTGAAAAGTGTCTTTTCAGAAGGCGTCGCAGAGAACGTCGGTGCAAAACGTTGACTAACGTAATAACACCACTAATTCACTTCCGATTTAGAGTCCAAATCGGTTCGCTCCCATTGCTGTTCGGTTCTGCTGCTTCTAGTCGGTCAATTCGCACGGCTTACTCAAATCCATGCAGTCAAAGCTCATCATAACCCCTTTCTTTCCAAAAAATACGTAATCTCTTTCTGTTTGCATACCAGTATCTGGTAATTTTTTTCTCTTGGAACGTTGTCATTTAGCCTTTTTAGCTCATTGTTGATCACAGCAGATTTTCTAACGCCTCTGATATCCGAGACCTCGGCATGAAATCCTGGAAGCATGAACCAGACGTTCCATGTTCCCAGTTTCAGAACTAACATTTGTTAATTAGTAATTCGTTTTGCGGATGCGAAAAAATACAGTCTGCTTTTCGGTTAATCCCTAATCCCCATGCACCCAAATGATGATAGCACAAAGTAGCTAGACTGCACCTTATTGACTGTGGTCTGTCCATCTTGAGGCGGGAGGTAGCCGCCTTCACATTTTCTTCTGTCAGTAGAAGCAGTTTCGCCGGGTAACACAGGACCACGCGTGCATTCCAGGAGCTAGACTTGTTTGTCAAGGGCTAAATGAGAAGCATGCTATCGGAGCATTATTGAATTGCGAGCTTATCCCCAAACCCCCCGGTCGTGAATATCAGTTTAGGTGTCAAAGGCGATAGTCGATCAAGTCGATCCGAGTGCTTAGATAATTTGGAAGATGTGCTTGAAAACACCCGCCACTAACATGATTGATTCGTAAAGACTACATTCGTGTGCACATGTGAATTATTTATTGGAGACGTCTGATCACCAAAAGGTGAGAGAGTTAATGCATTCAAAGTGATTCATTCTACATGTCCAATTGAATAAAAAGACAATAGACGGCAGATAAACGGAAACATTGTAAAAGAAAAGCTTCTTTATGTTTCAAAAATAATTTCAACTTATTTTTGTTGTTTATGCCAGTAAATATGGAGGGATTCTAATCCTAAATGTAGTGCTTCGGAGAGAACACCGGTCACTGTTCGTCAAGCATATGTTTGAACGCATTTACTGAAGCTGCCGAGACTAGCTCTTGGGGTAGTGTATTTCGCATATATTAAAGAATTGCTTTCTGGATTTCCGCATAGTGTGTTGTTTACATAGCTAAAAAATCATCGAATTGGAGATAGCTTAATACTTTGACGACTTAAAAGGTTTGTGTGTGGTCTGAACAACATCCTCATCCTAAGATATGTTTTCAGCGGATTATGATTCCTGACTCCTTTTTAGATTCTACCACACGGAACTAAACGTAGACTGACTTCTCATAGACAATCATTTTACTTCTAGTGTAGTGAGTCTTCTCTAGGTTAAGGCGAAGTTCCCACTTGACCGCTCAATTCAACACACCTTCTAAGTCTTTTATCAGATCGGAGTTATCCGACATACGGACCTTTTTTACATTCTCAGAAAACACATAACAGGTTGAGCTCAGATGATGACATCATCCATGAAGATGAAGGAAAGCAAACGACTTAAGACTGAGCCCTGGGGAAACCCACTAGTTATATGCGCATATGTGGAGTATGTATCATCTACACTGAGAATAAAGGAAAGGTCAATAATGATTTCGCGAATCTAGCGCAGTAGTTCAGTTTAGTTCAGTTGGCACATGAATGTAAATGGCAGATAAGTCAATCCAGCCTCCAGAATTTCTGTCGGTAGGAAACTTTAAAGGAGCGCCTACCACTGCCAAAGTTAGTACATTTTTCTCCTGTATCCTTGTCGTATGCGATGGTACGTCCGGTGTTTTACAAACCGTCCTTTGGTCCCAGAATTTGTAGCTGCGACTTTGAAAAACGGAAAGGGTTTTTCTTCACCAAGCCGGTGAGAGGTTAGGTTTGGAAAATCGGTGCATACACCTAACACATGACATTTAAAACGAAGCATTGTATAATAGGATTTTTTGTTTTTTCAAATCGTGGTGAAGACCATATAAATTCAAAATGTACACAAAATGAACAATTCTGTCGACAGACGACCTATATATTCATTGAAAAATGTCTGAAAAAAGCTCATGCCACAGGACATCTAAACCCTTTTTTGAATGCACCTATTGATGTGCAAGCGATTAGTTCCTCGGACAGCTTGTTCCAGAAGCTTACCACTCTTTCACTGGAAAAGTGTTGCCCAAGATTCAGACGGCTGTGGTTTCTCGCGAGATTCGAGGTATGTCCTCTATCTGAAGGATTGATAGCTCGAGAGAACAGGATTTGACAACCCTCGTCACCTAAGCATTTCAGGATTTGTAAAGTTTCTATTACCTCACCATGTAGACGTCGACGCCGAAGGGAGAAGAGACCTGAAGAAATTACACGTTCTTCGTTGGGTTTCCGATACATACTTTCAACCATTTTGGTAGCCAGGCGTTGGATTCTTTTCAGCAGTAATATGTGTTTTTAAAAGAATGGGCTCCAGGCTTACACGCAGTATTCTAAATGCGGCCTGACAATTGCCGTATATAAAGGGATAATTACTTACGGCGTTCTACATGTGTGAACGGATTTAAGCATAAAGATTTCTCCTGAAGCTCGTTGGGCAGCTGAGGCACAGTGATACGCCTATGGCTGAGAGTTCAAGAAGCGGGAGCTTGTGTGAATTGTGAGAATATTTAACGCTTACGAAAACAAATCAATTTTAGCAAGCCGAAAACTTTATTCGTTACTCAGAGTTCTATTTATTCTGAACTTTATTTCAACGGATTCAATCAACACAAATTGTGGTTTATTGTTTAGCGTCAGATTCTCTGACATCTTATAGAACCAGCAACTGACATTTCTATCACAATATTTTTACACGACTCATATTGACCTTCGGTGAGTTATTTTATGCCCTCCATTTTATTCTCTGATATAAAATTGTAGCAATAAATATGATTATTCTCAAAATTCACAATTTAATAAGTCTCACTCAGCTACAATTTATTGAGCCCGTAATTGCACTCTACTGACCCGCAGAGACACACATTTTCTTTCACATAGTGATTTTCATTCTACGTTTTTGATATATATTCTCATAATGTCTGCCAGCGAATGATATTTTGTTATCTTGATTGATAATTTACCCAGTTTTAGTATTTTAAATAGGCTTATACGGTTCGGTCAAATCAAGGCTCTTTTTCGAACACAAAACTGTAGGTCTCAGCTTGCTATGTTCTCACACATCGTTCAATCACTACCAATAGTCGTTGCTAGAGAAGTGAGCAAATTGACTCACACTGTACCGGAAGAAGTTCCATATGACACTCTAAAATTAGCTCTTGTCTTTCGAATAATAATTTCGGAGCAACGAATGATCGATACATCTTTCTCTCAGCTTGAGCTTGGCGAAGGAAGACTACCCAACAATTATGACACGCGCCAACGTATTGGCCACTGAATGATGAATGAGACAATGTTTCTTTAACTGCAGTTGAAATCCACCCTAAATGTACTTCATATTCTCGCTCCACTCAGTTATCTATCTGTTTTGAAGAACTCACAGAAGCAGCTGACAAGATTGTGCCTGATTCACTTTCTATCTATAGTACCCATTTACAAACATCCATGTGCGTGCAATGCAAAATAGACGAGAAAATATATAAACACCAAGTTCAGATGGAGCAGCTTATTTGATCAAGCTCCAGAAATCAGAAATATAAAACCCTTAGAGGATCAATCTCCCGCTCTCGATCTCGAAACCCGTATTTCATCATTCCGCGGTTCGAAACGATTCAGGCGTTTGTTGGTATAGCAATCGATGCGTTGAAGATGCGATCAAGAGCCCCAAGAGATGTGCTCACGTTCCACAAACAATTCATCTTGAAAGTCTCCAGCCACGCTGTGAAGTCGACAGTTGCCGTTGGTGAAACTTTCCAAATTGGTCTAATTTAGGATTTCGAACTTTCCCGTTTCCTGCCTTTTATCATTAACACCGGAGTTCCCATTAATTTGGTATAACCCTCTTTTAGAGAACAACAAATTTCGTGCAAAATCATTTCTACGCAGGCTGCAAATGAAAGTCGTGGCAGTTTATCTTTTTACACAAGTGCCCTACCTCTGCCCAGTGCCAAATAAACTAAATTCCAATCGAGTTCGTTCCTTCAGTTCCAATTATGCAATACCCGCTGATAGATTTAAAATAATTTCATTGTTGGTACTGATGCTGTTTATCCATTTTTCTTCGGCATAAGATTATAATACTTTGCTTTATTTTCTTCGAACATTTGTTTTCCTCGTCGTCTAATACCCTTCTTATTCTCTCGTTGAAATACTTATTCTGAATAATGTCACATTGATAATGCATATTTAGGAACATTTTGCTACCAATGTAGCCTACCATTTCCAATTTTAAACGAAAATTATTCATTTCCAAATTTGAAATTTCCGCCACTTATTTATTCCCATTATTTTGCTGTAGACATTTTTATAACTTGATCATGTATTTCATGCCTTGGATAACCGCAAATAAACTATCAATAACATGAAATATCTACGTTTTCAAATCAATACACTCGAATTGGACGATTGACGTCAATTCCCTTGGATTATTGTGATTAATGATGTCCAACATCCGATAATTGGAGCTGATTTTTGTCATTCGTTGGATTAAGGTCAATCTCGAAGACAAAATATCGCTAGACAGCTTCACGACCCTTTATGTCCATTGCAACTTATAATCTCTCCACCCAAATTGTATAAATTTAAATTCTCCAATTTACTCCAGTTGCTTTGAGGAGAGCTTCGACAAATTTCCTCAATTGACATGACCATTGTCCAACTCTGTAACCGTCAAGCACGATATAGTACACTCAATTGATACTAAAAGTCTAACAGTTCCCGCACGTGACGCTTTTTTGCTTGTGACAAAATGAAAGCAGCAAAGGGTGATTTCGAGCACATGCCTCAACTCGGTATAATTCGCCACTCCAATTGCTGCTGGTCATCACCACTTCATCTTATTCTCAAGATATTTACTAGTGATTGAAGACTCTGCGGCTATTATTTTGCCTCGAACGCTTAAACATTCCAGACCATTATCCCATCCAAAAAATCCACGATTTTTTTAAATATGTGTGGTAAAACCATATTTTTTCAAAAATCGAACTTGGGCTTGCTTATCATCATCTCCCTATTGTCGAGTGCGACATCAAGTAGACTGCCATCACCACTCTTGTTGGTCTCTTGGAATTAGTTCACAGGCCTTTTGGACCACCCAATTCAGCACTGACATTCCAACGTTTTATATATCATATCGTAACAGGACCTAACGCTGTTTTTGTCTAGATTGATGAAGTTCTAATTGTCAGTTCAACTCCAGGAGAACATAAACTCCATCTCTTTTTTGTTCAAAATGTCATTTCGGTGTTAATAGTCTCGAGTTTCTTGGACGTCATATTAATGCACATAATTCCATCCCTCATATTTCTATAATAGCTGCAATTAAGGATTTATCTACACCCAGATTACTTAAACAGTTGCAACTATTTTTCGCTTTGATTACCGATTACCGTCGTTCTTGTGCCTTATTATTCGAATGTGCTCAATTCGCTAACCACAATTTTGCTAGGATAATAAAGACATGTATTTTGATTTCGGAGAACTTGATGTATTCAAATTGGCAAAAATAGGAATATGCGATGCAGTGGATCTTACTTATCTCAAAACCGATCCTTCTACCCGTCTAGTTTCAACTACCGATGCATTTAAATTTGCAGATGGCGCTGTCTTCTAACAACTTGTACATAATGAATTACAACCCTTATCATTTTCCTATCAAAATGTTTCACGTGTCCAATTTTATTACAGTGCTTTTAGCCGAGAACTCGTCGGCATATACCTCGCTATCCGCTATATCTTAAAATGTCGCACTTTCATAGTCCTAACGGATCACAAACCTCAGATATATGCTTTTCTATATTGTCCTAACATGCATACTACCAGTGAAATCCGTCAGCAATATTTCCTCTTCCAATTTACAACAGATATTCGTCACATTTCTGGAAATTCTGATATTCATGCAGACTTGCTATCCTGCCCTGACGTTGATGTTATTGTCTCGGCTAACATCAATCTTAAGGCCATTGCTGAAAAGCAACTTCATGAAGAATCCTCGTCCGAAGCCGACTCCATTTGATTCATCAAGTTGACTGCAATGACGTTCCACTTTTCACCATAGACCACTTTTTCTGATACATCTAATAATAACACACGACCTTTCGTTCGCCTGTCTATTCGTAAAGCCATTTTTGACCACTTGCATTCCATTTCTTATCACGGAATTCGTGCAACTATTTACCGGATTTCGTTCCGTTTTGTTTGACCTGACAAGAATGAGAATATTCGTCAGTGGGCAAGCTCTTGAATTGAATGTCAACGTACTAGGTTATGTCGACATACAAACACGAGTCCCGGACATTTTCCCAATGCTGAATCGCGATTTGCACGTCTATTCTTCAAACAATTGTACATATATTTTTACTGCTGTTGATCGATATACTCGATGGCCTATCGCCGTTTCTATTTGTGAAATTACTTTGGAATCCAGCATTGGGTAGCACCTGCTGTCGTTTCCACCAATCGTGGAGATCAAATTCAGTCTTCTCTTTTTGTGATCTATCCACTTTTCTTGCTTGTCCAAATATCCGCACTACTGCCTATCATCCATCTGCTTACGTTTAAGTTGAAAGATCCAATTGACAATTGAATGCGGCTTCAGTTAGTCAATTTGACCAGAGGAATTAGACATAAAACCTTGCAATAGTACTTCTTGGATTACGTACATGTGTAAAAGAAGATCCAAAATATTATTTCAAATAATTGGTTTACGGTTCACCTTCATCTTTGCTTGATAATTTCGAAAATCTTCATAAACATTTTCCACCCGTCTCCGATATCATGTTTCGGTTTCGAAATTTTATTTCCCGCTTGCAAAACCAACTCACTCGCCTTCCGCAACGTCGATCTACGAACAACCTGACTCAGATACCTGCGATTTTGCCTTTAAGAAAATCAGTACAACTTCCTTATCATGGTCCACATCAAGTCATCTCACGCCAAGACAAACACACACCCCATCTGTTTTCAACCCCATTCAAATCCCGTTCCCACATCTGATGCTTTATTACTCGTTGATCATCTTCCCATGGTTGTGAGTCGTAGTTAGAGACGCGTGAGGTTCCAACAGCATGTGAACTATTATGTATAAGAATAATCTTTCGAGCTTGTTATTTGCTCTGGAAGGGGAGTATTGTTGTATTTACGGTACTTCTCTTTAGTATATGCAATTAATAAACCATGTGACCTTGAATATATATACTGTCGAACCTGCGTGGATCGTAATCTCTCACTGTGACTGAGCTGATTGTGTAAAAACT
>JACCGJ010002168.1:0-12538 GCA_013407085.1 Atriophallophorus winterbourni
TGTTGTGTGTTCGCTGAGCTGGCATCGTAACAATAGGACGTTTCGTCATCAAGCTAGATGACATCGTCAGCTGAACTTCTTGCGAAGTGTTCGTAACCATGGTGTTTTCTGATTTTATACGCTCACCGTTCTGTTTGTTTCCTCGTCATTGGTTGTTCTCAAGGTCACACGTCTTAATGTTCGGTTCCTCATTGGTACATACATGTCGTCCAATTGAACGTGTTGATTCAATGACCGTGTTGTGGAGTGCCATGCCTCGAGGAATTCCCGTATGTGGCGCGTGCGTCCCCTTGCAATGACTCTGGTTCCATTCCAGTTGACTTGGTGTCCCTCTTGATCGGCGTGAATTGATAGTAACGATTTGTAGTCGTGCCTCCTTACCGCTGATTGGTGTTCATTCAGTCTGGTACCCAATCTCCTTCCAGTTTGTCCCACGTAATGCATCTCACAATCCGCGCATGGGATTTTGTAGACCACGTTTGTTTTGTCTTCTACTTTCAACTTATCTTTCAATTTGCACAGCTGATTGCGGAGTGTTCGCGTGGGTCTGTGTGCAACATTGATTCCGAGTGGTCGTAGTACTTTTGCAGCGATTTCTGAAACATTCTCAATGTAAGGTAAAGGTTTCCTGACCTGTACGTTCGGTTGCTCCGTAGGCAAGCTTCTCGGCGATTTGTATCTTAGTATAAAGCTCTTCGGGTAGCCGTTTTTCTTCAGGACTTTGAAAAGGTATCTTTCTTCCTCTACCAGCGTTTCAGACGAGTTGCATTGCGTCTGCGCTCGGTTGAATAGCGTTCGTACGCAGCTCCTTTTGTGTGCAATCGGATGCTTGCTTTTGAAGTTTAGGATTTGGTCCGTATGTGTGTGCTTTCGGTAGACACTTGTCTTGAGGGATCCTGTGTCGCTTCTAGTTACAAGGACATCCAAGAACGGTAGGCACCTGTTGATTTCAGTTTCTTTTGTGAACTGTATTCCTGTGAAGACGCAGTTCAGTAGTCTATGAGCGTATTCTACTTGCGATTTCTTTATTATGACGATTGTGTCATCCACGTAGCGTACCCAAAGTTTCGGTTCTATTAGAGGAATGGCAATGCGTTCCAATCTCTGCATTACTGCTTCTGCTATCAGTCCAGAGATAGGTGACCCCATTGGGGTTCCTTTGATCTGCTCATACAATTTTCCATTGAATTTATATTGAGTGTGAGAGTGAGAAAGCTGAAGAACTACTGCGGGACACGACCACCTACCGACAAGTCAGTGAAGATGAAACGAAACGACTAGAAAACAAGATTAACGCTGCCCTCAAAAGACTGAAATTCAAGGCACAGATTACCAGTGCCGAGTATTTTCGAATGAAACCGGAAGATTCCTCAATACCGCGATTCTACGGTTTACCAAAGATGCACAAAGAAGGTATCCCACTGCGTCCAATTGTTTCACTGCCGGGAGCACCCACGTATCGATTGTCGAAAGAACTACGAAGAAAACTCCTATATCTCGTCAGAGGCTCGGACCACTCCGTACAATCGGCAGAAGAATTTCTCAGAAAATTGCAAAACGTGAAAATTACTGAAGACGAGCTGATGGTCTCCTTCGATGTCACCGCCCTATTAACGTCGATCGACCTCACACTCGCCAAGCAAACAATTTCTTCGCTGCTAACGGAACACGGAACAACGTATGGTGGAAATCGAGTCACTCATAAGGAACTAATGACGCTGTTGGACCTTTGTCTCCACACTCAATTTAAATTCAATGGAAAATTGTATGAGCAGATCAAAGGAACCCCAATGGGGTCACCTATCTCTGGACTGATAGCGGAAGCAGTAATGCAGAGATTGGAACGCATTGCCATTCCTCTAATAGAACCGAAACTTTGGGTACGCTACGTGGACGACACCTTCGTCATAATGAAGAAATCGCAAGTCGAATACGCTCATAGACTACTGAACTGCGTCTTCACAGGTATACAGTTCACAAAAGAAACTGAAATCAACAGGTGCCTACCGTTCTTGGATGTCCTTGTAACTAGAAGCGACACAGGATCCCTCCAGACAAGTGTCTACTGAAAGCACACACATACGGACCAAATCCTAAACTTCAAAAGCAAGCATCCGATTGCACACAAAAGGAGCTGCGTACGAACGCTATTCAACCGAGCGCAGACGCACTGCAACTCGTCTGAAACGCTGGTAGAGGAAGAAAGATACCTTTTCAAAGTCCTGAAGAAAAACGGCTACCCGAAGAGCTTTATACTAAGATACAAATCGCCGAGAAGCTTGCCTACGGAGCAACCGAACGTACAGGTCAGGAAACCTTTACCTTACATTGAGAATGTTTCAGAAATCGCTGCAAGAGTACTACGACCACTCGGAATCAATGTTGCACACAGACCCACGCGAACACTCCGCAATCAGCTGTGCAAATTGAAAGATAAGTTGAAAGTAGAAGACAAAACAAACGTGGTCTACAAAATCCCATGCGCGGATTGTGAGATGCATTACGTTGGACAAACTGGAAGGAGGCTGGGTACCAGACTGAATGAACACCAATCAGCGGTAAGGAGGCACGACTACAAATCGTTACTATCAATTCACGCCGATCAAGAGGGACACCAAGTCAACTGGAATGGAACCAGAGTCATTGCAAGTGGACGCACGCGCCACATACGGGAATTCCTCGAGGCATGGCACTCCACAACACGGTCATTGAATCAACACGTTCAATTGGACGACATGTATGTACCAATGAGGAACCGAACATTAAGACGCGTGACCTTGAGAACAACCAATGACGAGGAAACAAACAGAACGGTGAGCGTATAAAATCAGAAAACACGATGGTTACGAACACTTCGCAAGAAGTTCAGCTGACGATGTCATCTAGCTTGATGACGAAACGTCCTACTGTTACAATGCCAGCTCAGCGAACACACAACACAGAAAACATAAATGTGGAACACATGGACATAGTCCCTTGAATTTATTTCCGCTCTCACGCTTAACAGCTGTTTTCTTCTAGTATGCCTAATCCTCGGTCTTCCCTGAGTAATTATGATGTAGAATCTGTCAGTAAGCGATCACCATGTTTGCAAATAATAATATTTGCCTGGACAATCAATGTGTATCTTATCCAAGGTGGTGAAAACTCAAGTAAGCGACATGCTTTCGTAGAAACAGGCTGTGGTTGACATTATCGAATGACTTGATACATCAATATAGCAGACATGTACGAAGTATACAGTTAATAAATGATCAACGATTAATTATATTATCAAACTGTGTTAAACAAGAAAACGCAAAGGTTTACCAAAGGATTACATAACTAGACATTGACTGAATATACGACATCTCAGCTGTTCATACAATGGCGTCTAGGTTTGTTTTCGCATTAGATGAGTAGGCTTCAATGATAAGTATAGTGATTAAACGAAATCTCGGCTGCTCATTTGAATAAAGCAGTGTAACTTCGGTTTGGCCAAACAACTCCGACCATGTGAACGCAACAAGATTCATTGGGTATTCAAGAAGTATAAACAACATTTAGGATTTCTTGGTGAATAAAGCAATCGCTTCACACGTAACATAGAATGACATCTACACACATTTCAGTAGATACAATCCAAATTCTATTGAGATTTTTGGTATGTTATTGTTTTAAATTACAAACCCGAATCAGGCAAAGTGACACAAAGTTATAGATAAAATCAGGCGGTGTTTAACCATATCAGACGCTTTTGATACATCAAAATAGCAAATATGAACAGAGTATCCAGTTAATAACTGATCAACGATTAATAAAATAACCTACTAAGAGGAACAACCTCGTTAAAAAGAAAGCGCCTAGGTTTTTTTTAAAAATTAGATGAGTAAGCTTTGAAGATAATTATAGTGATTATACGAAATCTATGATGCTCATAAAATGTCGCATTTGAATTCTGCAGTGCGATTTCGGTTTGGCTAAACAACTCCGACCACGTGAACGAACCAAGACTGATTGCGTCACCCCGGAGTACATGGCAGCCGAGATGTGGAACAACGAACCATATGACCGCATGGTAGACATTCGGTCTCTCGGGGTACTTACAATGGAACTGTTGTCTAACGAGTGAGTGGAAATTAAATTTGAGAGACGTGTATGTAGATCTTCTGTAATGTTGAAAATATAAATGTGCCTGTCATTTTAGGGCACAAAACATATTGGCTGATGGCACAGACATAAACGCAAACCTTGAAAACCTCTTCACAGTGTATCACGCAGGGTGTTTCGCAGAAGAGACCAAGTCTCTTGTAAAATGGCTCTGTGAGAGACTTTCCCGCGATCGACTTGGATAAGTTGAGGATGGAATCGCAAATATCAAACGACTTCCGTGATTTTCTCTGATTTTTGAGATTCCTGGTTACTTCGGCTAAACTTATTAAAAAATTGCATTTTCTTGATTTAATCAAAACATGAAATGCATATTTATTCATGGTAATGTTACACGCTCTCAGAATTTCACTCAAAAGTATATCGTTTCATTCCCGCCCTTTTAAGACATTCGTTTTTACGTTCAACCATTCGCAAACATTTAACTTTTGACAGATATTTCGATGGTTTTTCGTGGAAAGATTTGCAATTTCAGAGATTAAAATTGCCGTTAAAGTCGATGGTGAGTTATTGACGTGAGAGATTCTGTCATTCTGGTTCGGATATGCATATCTAAAGATAAATGTTTACATATGGTTATAAGTAGACACAAATGTCTTCAAAGCATGCGAAATGAAACGATATACTTGTGCATAAAATTATGAGAGCCACTCACATTGGTATGAATAAATATTTATTATTCATGTTTTGATTAAATCAGAGTAATGTAAGTTTTTAATACGTTCATCCGAAGCAGGCAGAAATCTTAAAAATTATAGAACCTCACAGATGCCGTTTGATATTTTCAATCCCATCCTCACCGTATGCAAGTCGATCATGGGGAAGTCTCTCGCAGTGCGATTTTACAAGAGACTTGGTCTCTTCTGCGAAGCACGCTGCGTCAAACACTGAGAAGGCGTTTCCAAGGTTTTTGAATATATCGGTGCCATCAGTCAATATGTTTGGGGTTCTAAAATGACAGGCAAATTTATGTTTTGAACATTATCAAAGATCTTCATACACGTCTCTCAAATTTATTTTCCACTCACTCGTTAGACAACAGTTCCATTGTAAGTACCCCGAGAGACCAAATGTCCACCATGCGGTCATATGGTTCGTTGTTCCACATCTCGAGTGCCATGTACTCTGGGGTGCCGCAATGTGTCTGGCAATGTTCACGTGGTCAGAATTAATTGGCCAAACCGAAATCACACTGCTTTATTCAAATGCGTCATTTTGTGACCAGATTAGATTTCGTATAATCACTATAATTATCATTGAAGCCTACTCATCTGATGCGAAAACATACCCAGGCGTTTTCTTTTTTTAACTCAGTTGTTCCTCTTTCGCTTATTAATCGTTGATCAGTTATAACTGGATACTATGTTCATGCCTGCTATATTGATGTATCAAAGGCATTCGATAAGGTCAACGACAGCCTGATTCTATCTAAAACTGTGTCACTTTGCCTGGATCAGGCTTGTAACTTTAAACAATACCATACCAAATATCTCAACAGAATTTGGATTGTATCTACTGATATGTTTGTCATCCACTGCTACATGTAAAGCAGATGCTTTTTTCACCATTAAATTTTAAATTTTGATTCTACTTATAGAATACCCATGAATCATTTGCTAAGTCATTAATATTAGTGTAGTAATTAGGAATTTTGAATTGTAACTTAGATTTCATAATTCTATTTAGAAATAATTTAGAATAAATAATCTCAGTTGACTACTAAATGAAACACTCACTAATGTTACATATCCGGAAGATGTTACCAACAAATTCTCCGGCTTCACATCATGATGGATCACAAATCGCGTGTGAATGTACCCGAGGGCTTCAACCACAGATGCAATCGTGAATCGAGTCATGGACTCGTCGAATGGTCCGCTGAAGATGAAGAACAAGTTCAAATCGCACGACGAAATCAAACGCGAACGGTAGTATTGTAAATCCAAAGACTCACGTATTCCGGTGTAGCGACCATATTGATCCATTCGTGCAAGCCTCTTATGCCATATAAACGTACTTGCTGTCTTGGAACGTTTCGTATAATCTGTGTGAGAGATATAAATATGCTTGAGATTTATGTGATTGATAATGAGATTGATATTTAAAATTTAAATTATATTTTTTAAACATCTAATAAAACGTTTCCACTAAACAAAATAGTTTGTTGTAGATTAGTTTGCGAAGGCATCTGAACTGCAGCATTTTAAGCTTCTGTTGTGATAACTCAGCATACATTGTTGATATTATATTCTGCAATATAATTGATGTCACAAATTCAATCGCAAAGTTAACGTAAGTGGCTATTTAACTCACCGAATTATGAAAGGGTTCTTCATTTGCAAAAGTATGTTGCGCTCTTCACAGACCCGATTCTGCAGGCGTCGATTAACGATGAAGCGTTTCTTCATCACTTTCAACGGAAATCTACGCGTCGGGTTCTCTTTCCACTTTACCTTTGAAATAAAATTTTGAAATTATCACTGTCGATAAAACTTGAACTCTTCCATAATTTTTTCTCGTTAATATAAACTGCATTTATGCTGAAAAACTTCCCATTTGACTGAATATTTCAATCGTTGACTCCAGCAATAACCGTTCTAATAATATTGAGACTATTTCTACTTAATTCATTTACCCAATCCGCTATTTGAACTTAAATCTCTCGATTAGGACAATAATGAAATGATTCCGTATTAGTAAAACTATCATAATCATTCAATAAACTTTCTAGATTTACAGTTAACCACCATGAAATCATAATACTATTCGAGTATGATTTTATGTACAAGTGAATGTACCATTTAAACACATTGATTCTGATAATAACAATAAAAACTTATTATTTGAAGACACTCTCAGCTTTGTATGTACCCAACTGTTTCGCATTTCTGCTGCTCAAGAGGTCGAACGCGTAAGCAACGTAAACATTGTGGAACATGGAACCGAAAATATTTTCTGCGAAAAGCCGAACTTTTCCGACTTCCAATGCATCTAAACACTTGGAAGCGGAGGCTACGGAAAGGTTTATTTGGTAAAGCTAAGCGTGCTATCAAATAAAAAGTATTTATTGTTATTAGCTTTGGAAAATAATCCTAAGTAATGATGAGAATTGTGTCAATCATATTGTTGACTTGATACACAAGATACGGAAATGAAAGTTGACAATCTCTTGAAGTTTTCCAAATATTGATTCTGGAAATTTTCAAAAGATGTAAATTATGGTTAATGACGAATAAACAGACAGTTATCGTGAAACACATTCTTATGCACTTTTTACTCAACGTTTAAAGACAGCAAGTACGTTTATATGGTATCCGAAGCTTGCCCGAATGGATCTATATGGTCGCTACACCGGAATACGTGAGTCTCTGGATTTACAATCCTTTCGTTCGCGTTTCACTTCGCAGTGCAATTTGAACTTGTACTTCAACTTCAGCGTACCACTCGATGAGAACATGACACGATTAACAATCACATCGGTGGTTGAAGCCCTCGCGTATATTCATCTGCGAGGTGTTATCTATCGCGACGTGAAACCGGAGAACTTGTTGGTAACATCATCCGGATATGTGAAATCGCATACTGTTCAGATTATGAATGCAGGTAGATAATATTTCAACATTCTGATTGAAAAATATTTATCAATTAATTTAAATCAGAGGTATGAGAACTACTCGAAATATAACGAAATAAAAATGACGCATCATTGGATTCCTGGATAGTAAATGACGCACCTTGTCCCTGCGATGTGATTTCGTTTTGACCAATCAACTCCGACTAGGTGAACCAACCAACATAAACTGCCATTTCCACGAGATAGCTGTAAACGAAAAGTGGTAGAAAGGAATGAAGAAAATTATTGAGATATAATGAGATACACGCGTTGATCGATAATCCTAAAGAAATATGGAAATTGTGACTTGACTTGATATACAAGATACGTATATTCAAATTTTCTAAAGATTTAAATAATGGTTAATGACCATTAAACAGACGGTTATCGTGAAACGCATTCTGAATACTAATTGTGAAAGGCGTCCAGAATAAAATCGACAAATCGGTATATTAATGTTCAGTGTTGACCAATGAATCATGCCTATCGAAACTTGGATGCCCGAACCATTCACGCCAATAACACACCTCTTGACATGAACAGCAATTTTAATGTCTGATGTTGAGAACCTTTCTAGCGAAATTGATCGAAATCGATTTAAGATAATGAAAGTGATAAACGTGGTAGAGTTGAGAAACGATTATCTTCAGATCAGATTTGTTGAACGATGAATTTGAAAAAAATAACAATCCCTTCCATCAACTCGTCTATCAATCATTTAAATTGAACCGTTAGACTATATCATGCGAAGATAACATCTGAACACTTGTATCGTTAAGTCACCCGAATCGGGAAAAAGCGACGGGACTCACAGATTTCGTTTGACAACAGTGACCAACTCCTCACCATGTCCAAGTCAAACATGGCGATCACTTTTGCAGAGATTTCATCAGTTAGCGTTCTCCTCTCGAAACGTTGCTCCATCAAACGCTGTCAATGCCATTGTACGATTCACTGATAAGTTGCAACCAACCGTCAATGTGACCAGTACTCTGAAATATCGCCAAATGACGTTTTAAACTCCACCTATGTTATACGGAAACACCAAAAATGCTTTTTTCGCTCACTCTTTGGACGGCAGCTTCATTGTGAGTACTCCAAATGGTCAGAACTCCATCAAACGGTCATATGGTATGTGATAGTGAACCATGACATGCTCTCATCAAATTGTCAACCCAAATTGAAGAACAATTTTAAAGTTCATATGAACTACAGCATCGAAGAAAACACAATGCAAACCGCTAGCCAATTCAATGAAAATAATAAGTTTCGGAGTCAAATTGAGCTGTGATCGCGAATCATATATCGATTAATCGTAGCAATGTTCACAAGAATCAATGATGATGTCGAATGGGCGCAAAATTATTATCGAATAATCAATTTTGCCATGAAGAATGTTTGTGAAATTTAATGTCGCAAATTGGCAATTCGAACTCGGAACACTTATACTAACTAAAATTTGTCAAATAGATATTGTTTAACCGGGTGTTGATGTTTCGCAATATACGACGTAATAGATCATGTTCTATCACAATATTTGGGTTTTGCATGTATGAAGTTTTTTCATTAAACAGATTTTTGCAGATTCAAGTTTTATTTGTAAGCTTATTTGATGGCTGTTACATGCCACCGAACCGGCCGGACCTGTTCATGAATGTTTCCGTTGTGCTGTCACCCATGAACCGAACACTCATCAATTTCATACTTGCCAAGCGAAGCCTTCAAATCGGCCGTGCATAAAATTAATTTCTCCGCAGGTTTTTTCAACATTTTTCGTTAAATGTCAACGCTAGCTGCGGGCAAAATTCATCATTTTTTCGTATCAACTGAGGTCAATTTTCGACGCGCAGTTTTGAACTAATTACGAGTTACCGGGAATTATCGTGACACTTTTGTCTCAAAACTTTTGGTTACACCATTTGTTAATAAACTGGATCACATGTGGAAATTATCAATCAAGACGGAAAAGAAACATCGTTCAGTCGACAAATTGATATCGGGACCTGTCGGTCAATTTGTTTTAAATTATTTGGTGAAATTTTTGTAACTGCTGAAAATTCGTTTATAGGAATACCGCCAAATACTTCTCTTCAATCACTTCTTCTTTTTCAAATGACCTGTTCCAAGGCGTTGTGAAAATTTTTGTGGAGGAGATATATCACGGTCTAACGTATATTGCAGCGTTTGGTAAGCAAATGAATCCAAAAACCTCTTAGTTATAGTGATCAAAAGTAAATGGTAGTTAATTGATACGTAACTCCATTTATTATCCTCATCGTCGGTGCCGTTTGTAATAGATTTGGGAACGTGCTTTCGAAGATTGTCGAAACTCGCGAAAAACGTAAATTTTGGCGAAACATTCACGCATACTAGACAGCGACATATTCATTGTTGAAATAAAAAGCTCACTCTGATACCTATATATGAGTTTGTAGTGGACCAGAAATATAAGTCTAGCACTACACACAAAATGGCAAAAATGGAAAGAACTCACTAAAAGACCAAAGAAGCAAATGTCCAAATAAAGATCCAGAGAAGTCCAACGATAGCAAAATAATCCACACAGGAAAAGTCCAAGAGATGATGGAATCCAAGGTGCAGAAAGCGCTAAAATGTTGGAGGATCCGTTAATCACATTTCCGGCACGCGGCGACCCACGCAAACTCCGCAATCGCGGAAGAAGACAAAGTGTGTGTTCCAAATTGTATTAACCGCCAAAAAGTGTATTGTACAAGCATTGATTCGAATGAAGTACACATGGCCAAAAAATGAATAATCATACAAGGCCAAAAAGTGTATGTACAAAATGCTAAGGTACAAGGGAAAATAGATCATTATAAGTTCCTCATTTTTTCACGAACCAGCATCCACTGCGTTGCCATGTAATTTACCTTAGGCATGGAAATGGAACAAAATTTCTTTCTTAAATGACGGTAGACAACAGCCAGTAACGTTTATTAATTTTAAAGTTTTAGCTAAAAAGCACACACTATTTTAGCGCCAGGAGGATCAATATCCTCACCGGTGATTTCACATGCCACACGCCCAAACTCTTCGTGCTAACCATGGTCCATACCCTTTGATTACATTATTGATTATTTGTAATATTTCTTTGGAAATTTCGCGCCCAACATAATAATGCACCACATTAGTCCAGAGTAACATTTCAAACATGTTCGATAACAACATTTCAATCATTTCGCTTATCTTAAACACATCACAGTGTACATTGTGACTGAGTTCAAACAATACGAAACCGGTTGTGGGGTGTGTGTGTGATGAAAATGCATGCAAATGAGCTTTTTCGTTCAGGGTCATGGATTTAAACCCTAAGTATGTGGTCATGTGATTGAACAGCTTGGTCGTACCAGCCTTATCCAACAGTGGCATACAAGCACAACTTGTTCACGATTCTTCCACTGTTTCAAGCGCAAGCGGATCCTGATCCTACTGTCCCTACCTGGTGAGTGCAAACATCACGTGAACGGTCGTGGGGTGTGAGAGTGAAATACATGCAAATGAGCTTTTGCGTGCAACAAAACACGTTTGAACAGATCAAAACGTTTGTTAAAATTGTTATTTAGGCAGTGAGCATCTGTGAAAAGGAATGAGACACTCAACGTAGAATCGAGTCTGATTAGTGGCAAACTCTCAGAAACCTAGAATCCACACGATTAATCTAGTTGAGACCGTAAAATAAGGAACTCAGAACACATAATGGTTTATGGTATGAAAAGCAGAAAGCTTAACAATAACCATAGGAGTAAAAATATAAAATCTCTCAAAGATCAATTGGGACAGCCTCATAATGCATTGTTCGTCATGTACTCATCAAATTTAGAAGCGAAAACCGCAACAGATTCCGAGCCTGTGATTTATTCAGGCAAAATGTTCCAAATGAAACAAAATATTACCGAAAAAACGACAAATATCCAATCGAGTTTTTGAATGTTTTTGTTTTCGAATAAAGCCATTGGGTTTTAGAAAGTGCTCAAAGGGATGGTTTTCAGTATGCAAGATTTTGAATCCCAACAGGAGGTTTCTCACTATCCGTCGTTGGGTAAAAGCGTGTTGATCTTGTTTTAACATTCGCTCTTTGAAAGGCATATTCATGTAACTGGAGATCAACACTGTCGCGCGATGAAAAAATCCTGTCAAGTAGTTCGATATCTTTCCTCGGCCATGGTACCCGGGCTCAAATGAAATATTTCATAACAGGACGTACATACGTATTAATTAACCGATGTAAGATTGCTGGAGTGAAAATCATGAATATTCTTATCAGAAGACACAATATACTGCAGTCTTTATTGTACACTCTTCGGCAAATGAAGCTCAGGTTTAAGGTTAAACGGCATCCAGATACCGAGCTCTTTCTCTGTGTTGGTCCGGACGAGATCTTTCCGTGCCAAGCTGATCTAGAAATTTTCCAAGCCGCAGCATTGTAGTTGGGAGGAAGGAAATAAGGTACACATATACCGCTGTAACGCCATACAGTCGTTAACAGACCTGACATGTTTCCATATTTTAATATCAACGGCAAAGAGTATCAAGTTACATCTAATATCCCCTACTATATCGTTTAAATACATCAAGGTATATGAACTACTGTACCCTTCCAACACTGAGTCAGTAAATTAAACGCGAGGAATTCTTTGAAGCAGCACTCGACATCGCTAAGCTACTAAAAAGAAAAAAACTCAAGCATTGCCATGGATTTAAAGATGAAACGAGTAAAAATGATTATCGGCCATAGGATTATTGCTTTGAGCTCAT